>JAOSBP010000008.1:25467436-25485735 GCA_027563825.1 Erythroxylum mucronatum
AAGATTGTTGTCAAAGATAGAAAAGGAATAAGATTGTTGTTAAAGATGTTTTTGAGATATTGTATGATTAGGAAGAACTGAGTTTTGATGGAGAATAAGTTTCTAAATGGTTTGATTTGTATAAGTTTGAATAAATATGAATAAGAAGGAAAAAAAAATGTATACCGGATTTTCGGATAGGTTTAGTCTTAGGGTTTCAACGCGACACTCTTTTCTAAGATTTTGGTTCGCGGATGCCGAATTTTTCTTGTTGCCTTCGATCTGTTTCCGTTCTTTCGATTTCTGATTCTGAACTATTCGATTCGTTTTAGAGTCGAAATTTGATTTCGTTTGTTTCCGCACGCGTTTGATATTTTGCTTCCGATTTGTTTCGCCGTTTCCTTCCGCTTCGCTTTGTTTTCGTTCGTTCGTTTACTTTTGATTCTGCTTTTCCGGTTGGGATTCGGTTCTGAGATCGAGTCCCAATAGACATTGGGCAAGGGACATGATCCTCCATCTCCTTTACCTTGTCCCACTTCAACTTAACCATCAATTTATGTGGGATCACATAAATTGATGGTTGAGATGAATTGGGACAGAGTAGAAGGGACAGACCCACATAAATTAATGATTGAGTTGAAGTGAGACAAGGTTGAGAAAAGATAGAGAGGATAGACTCACATAAATTGATGGTTGAGATGAAGTGGGACAGTATTAAGATAAGGTAGAGAGGACAGATCCACATAAATTGATGGTTGAAATGAAGTGAGACAAGACAGAGAAGAGAGAGGATACGAGGGGATTGGGTAAAGGACGTCTTAATTAAATGTACGTAAATTTGTAGTTTAAGGTATCACAATTGAGACGTAACAACATGTTACATTGTAATTGAGAAAAGACAACTTCAATGTATCAAATCCAGATTTTAATTAAGTGATTTGCTATTTTAAGCAGGTTATTTGTTACCCTAGTAGTACAGTTTACTACTCCCAATGCTGTACGATCAGATTAATTTATGTTGCACAGCTGCATCCACTATCTCAGAATGTATAAACGACCACAGGAAGAAGAGATTTTCCGGGTTGCCACCACTTGAAGCCTTCCAACATCATGCCACGAATGGAACGCAAAGCAATGGCTTCGATGAATCAAACCAACGGCACGATTCACTTTCACCAAGGAAAGTTCTTAATGAATATGTCCTTCTACTGGGGATCATACGGAACAGTTGTCTTCTCCCGCTTCCCTGGATTCAGGACTGACATGTACTATGTGGCGTTGGCCTGCACTTTTGTTATGGCTTTTTTCGTTGAGTGGCTGTGTCATTGCCAATTGATCAAACCTAATACCAACAATGTTGTGGGTGGTTTGATTCAGACGTTAATGGTCAGCATCAGGGTTAGTTTGGCTTATGTGCTTATGTTGGCCCTCATGTCCTTCAATGGCGGCATCTTCTTGATCGCTGTGGCTGGTCATGCTGTGGGGTTCTTTCTTTTTGGGAGCAGAGCTTTCAAGAAATGTTCATCTCCTGAAAAATCCAATGATCTCCCACCAATGCCTTGCTGAATTCAGGTATTTTGAGCGCAATTCTTCTGTCAGTGGAACCAGTTGTATTAATAATCTTTTTTTTAATTAAAAGGAAACTGTCGGAGATTACAAAACAAATATGAGGAAACAGATCTCCGATATATCCTTAAATAGGATACGTTAGCACCCGATAAATGCAATATCAAAATAGGTTACACTAACAGCAAAATATTCAGGCTGAGTGGCGAGCCAGTCAACACATCTGTTGCTCTCTCAGTATATATGCCGATAAACAACAAACCAATTTCTTGTAAACAGTTTGTAAATGCCTGCTACAATAGGGTTGAACACCTGTGTACGGTTGGCTGAAAAGGATGTATTAATAATCTTTTTTAATGAAAAGAATATATTTGAGATCCAACTGTTACGTAGGCTTCAACAGTGTGGTTGGGTTTTGGGTTGACCCAACCCTAATTGGGGTAAATAAGCCCAAGGATGGCGCTTAGGGATTGCTTATAAGAAGAGCCCAATATCAATTAACTGGCTCCAATTGGTTATGAAAAATAAAATAGAATGTATAATATTTAATAGAACAAACTACAAAGTACTAAAACGCTTGGTGTGTACTGCGTCTGCCACTAGAATCTAGACCACGAAAAGCAGATGTATTTACGATTTAATCCTTGCCTTCTAGTTATCAACTGGGCTACTGCACCAGCGCCATTAATACCTTAGGAGCAATTACTGAGACACCCAACCAACTATGAACGGTGATCAACATCACATGCCAGAAATGGACGGCATAACAACCACAGACAACAAAGCCGGCAGCATGAACGACCAGCAAGTGACGATGATGCATCCCATGACCTTCTTCTGGGGCAAGAACGCCGAGATCCTCTTCTCCGGCTGGCCAGGTACTCGCGATGGTATGTACGCCCTGGCTTTGATCTGTGTTTTCTTTCTCGCTCTCATCGTTGAGTGGCTGTCAAATTCCAAGTTGATAAAGCCGGGTTCTAGCAACGTTGTTGCCGGCGTTTTACAGGCTTTAGTGCACGTTTTAAGGGTTGGTTTGACCTATATGTTAATGCTAGCTCTTATGTCGTTTAATGGAGGTGTGTTTATGGTGGCTTTGGCTGGTCATTTGATGGGGTTTTTGATATTTGGAAGTAGGACTTTCAATGATACAAAAGAAGTAGCTTATCACAAAACTTCTGATCTTCCTCCAGTGGCTTGTTGATCCTATTAATAACTGAAAATATTATCTGTTCTTCTATCTCTCTTTTTTCCTTTTCATGTTTTTTTTTGAAGAAGTTTATCGATTGATCCGAATTTGCCATGTTTCTCCCTCGAATCGCATCACCACGGGCCGCCGGATGAAGGTTAGGTGTTAACTTCTTTTTTTTAACGGGTTGCCACCTGAACGATCGGGTAAATCTCCGGATCGAGCAATAGTTTGTAAATTCGGATATTTCGCTTGCCATCGACACCCTAGGAGTTAACTTGCCAAAAGATCAGATTAATGACCTGAGGTACACAAGACTCAGGTGTCAGATAGACCACACCCAATCCTACGGCGACGACTAAATAGCTATCACGAGACTCTGAGGTGTTAGATGGACCACACCCCAATCCTACGGCGACGACTAAATAACTATCTTTCTTGCATGACCCAACCCGATCACTATCACAACTAGTCATGGCTGCAAATTGTCATGGTACTCGTCTTTCTGTAACTACATTGATGAACTTTGGTGGAAATTTGGAACAAAGGCTTCATAGAGGTATGCCAGGCAAGAGTCAAGTAAGACCTGATTTTTTTAAAAAAAAATCACAATCGAGAAATAATTTCTACTAAAAGGATGAGCCTTGAAATCCTAAGTCATGAACTTTTATAGATGTTACATAAAACTTATAAAGGCTAGGACAAAATTAAAAAACATTGAGCTTAAGCTTACATATTAGCATTAAACTGGAACTTGTAAGAACTAGAGAGATGCTTCTCCACGATCAGAGAACCCTAAATGATTTCCTCAGAAATAATGAGAAAGTTGTACTTAGGAACTAAAAAGCGGTTGGGCAGAAGCATTGTTGCATTATAAAGTAGAAGGCTAAGGTACTTTGGTTAAAAAGAGAGAGAGACAATATCTCTAAATACTTTCACAAAGTACTGTTGTTGGCTAGGAAAAATCATAACAGAATCTCATCTTTCACTAATGGCATTATGCATGGGGATCAACCTTAACTATTGAATCATGCATTTAATTTTTTTGCAACACCTTGGGATCTGAACCGCGTAACTCCTTTTCAGTGTATGTTATTAGCTCCTTTATCCCCAAAATTCTCACAAATTCACAACGTGATTTTCTTACTAAGCCTTTTCTCCAAATGACAGTAAGAAAGTTGTGCTCAAACTAACACCCTGCAAGCTCCCTGATTTTGTTGTTAAGTCAAGAAGACTTCACTTCTATTAATTTTGGTGACAATCAAATAATAATAATCTTGAAAATATATGAACTGTTTTAATATGTTTGTTAAGTGTGCAGAAAAAATGTAAGTAACACTTAGGATTTAGTCATCTAAGATGATACGTCAGCAACTGACGATACACGTCATCATAAACGAAGCGCAAACAATAGGCGAAGCGCAAACAACAAACGAAGCGCAAATAACAGACGAAACACAAACAACAAACGAAGCGAAAATATTAGACAATGCAAAAAAGAAGATACTTTAGAACGTCAGACAGTTAGTTAGTTGGAGTCAATTACAAGACTCAACTAAATAACGGTTTCTAGAAGATTAAAGAAGTAGTTTCTCAATAAGACAGTTAGAGACTTTGGCTATAAATACTAGTCCTAGTTAAAGACTAAAATAACGTTTTTACAAGAGAGAAAATTTTGATTGTACAATACTTAGAAAAATTATGTATTTAGAGTGCAAAACAAGAGAGCAAATACTACTGTAACGTAAAGCTCAAAATATCTTTCTTAGAGAGAGAAAGAAAAGGTTAGAACCTGGAGAAGCTAAGATAGCATAAAGAATTCTTTGTGAAAGAGACATGAAGAGGTTCTGGAAGGATAGAAAGAATACTTGTAAAGTTGAAGAGTATAGTGAAATCTTAGACAAACTCTGAGGACTGGACGTACTCCAAAATTTTGGGTGAACCAGTATAAAATCATGGCATCTTTTCTCTAACCCTTACACTTTAATTTTCTTGTTGTTAGACGAGTAGATAAAATTACTTGTGATTCCAATACTTATCAACTTTAGTAAAGTGTTTTTGTATTCATCTGATATTTGCAAAGATATTCAAGAAATCTCAAAAATTAATATTTTCGAAAAGATTACGCAATTCAACCCCCCCTTTCTTGTGTATTTTATATACTTTACGTGATTCCTATAATAACAAGTGATTTACTTCAGTTGGTGTCAGAGCTCGGTTTCCAAGAACCATCTTTATAAAGTGAGGACAAAGATCCATAGCTGAATCACATGTTTTTATAGTTGAAGGTGCCTTGGTCATAAGACCTCCTGCATTCAATGGTGAGGATTATCATTATTGGAAGGACATGATGTGGCTCTTTAAAGAATCCACACATATTGATCTTTGGGATATCATCGAGAATGGTCCATACACACCAATAGACAATGAAGGCAATATCATTTCTCGTAACAGATGGTTAGCCGATCAGAAAGTTTGATTTCAGTTAAACTAAAAGGCCAAGTTCTTTTTAAGTTATGCCTTAAGCATAAGTGAATATGATAAGGTTCATGGATGCGAAACTGCAAAGGAAATGTGGGACACATTATCCATCGCACATGAAGGCACAATTTAAGTGAAAGAGTCCAAGATCAGTATTCTTGTACATCAGTATGAGCTTTTCAAGATGAAAGAAGATGAGTCTATTGATCAGATGTTTAGACGATTTCAAACTATCGTTAATGGACTTAAAGATTTTGGGAGAATTTATGATAATCAAGACCATGTCAGAATGATTCTCAAAAGTCTTCCTAAAAGATGGGGACCCAAAGTTACAGCAATTCAAGAAGCCAAGGACTTAAACAAGTTGAAGCTAGATGAATTGCTTGGTTCTTTGAAGATACGTGAAGTAGAGATTGATGCAGAAGATAAACCTAGAAGAGATAAATCTATAGCATTAAAGGCTGGTCAGAAGAATCAAAAAAACCAGAGAAATAGAAGTACATCTTCAAAAGCATTAAAGATTGAAGAAATCAAGAATGATAATGCCGGTGAATCTGGTCAAGATTCAAGTGAAGATAATGATGAACTATCCTTCATTTCAAGAAAGATTAGGAGGATGTGGAAAAGAAAGCAAAGGGAAATAAAGAGTTTTCTTTTAAGAATAATAGCAAAGACGAAGTTAAGAACGAGAAAAATTCTATCGTCTGCTATGAGTGCAACAAAGAAGGACACTACAAGTCTAAATGTCCATTGCTCAAAAGAAAACAAAAGAAAAGAAAAGAAAAGAAAAGAAAAAGAGCATGATGGCAACTTGGAAAATTTTAGATTCGTTCGAATCTGATTCCAATTTGGAAGCATCAGTACAAGCAAATATATGCTTAGTAGCTGAAAAGGAAGGTAACTTCTAATTTTAATGAGCTTCAAGAGGCGTATTTAGAATTGTTAGAAGATTCACATGCTATATTAAAGCAATATAGGGTTTTAAAAAAGAAATTTGCTGAAAACTTGAAGAACACGGAAGTGTTAGAAAAAAAAGTCTGCCTTAAAAACAAGTAGATGATATGAAAAAGAAAGTAACTGTAGATAGATCTGAGGAGATTAATCAATTGAAACAAAGGATTAACAGTTTTTCAGCAGATTTATCAACATTTACTGAAAGCACAAAAAAGATGGACGATATGATTGGAAAATATAGACACCTAAATGATAGGAGTGGTTTAGGGTTTACTAATAGTAATGTTTGTCATAATAAGAGTTTTGTTCCTAACAGAAAGAAAAAGAAACTACTTTCTTTTTATTATTTGAGGAATAATCATAAGACTAACCCCAAAGGACCCAAGAAAATATAGGTACCTAAGAAAGATATAATATATACTACAGATCTCCTTTCTTGAAAATAGCAACCAGAACCAATGGTACTTGGACAGTGGATGCTCGCAACACATGACAGAAAGAAGGTCTATATTCCTAGACCTCCAAAATAAGCAAAGAGAATCAGTAAGTTTTGGAGACAACCAGCAGGACAAAATAGTTAGAATCAGCAAAGTTGGTAAAGATTCATTTGCATCTATTAACAATGTTTTGCTAGTTGAAGGTTTAAAGCATAATCTGATTAGTGTAAGTCAATTATGTGATTTTGGCTTTGAAGTATCCTTTAATCAAAATTTTTATGTAGTCAAAAACAAGGACGGTTCTGTATTCTTTTCTACCAAGAGACGAAACAATCTCTATAAGATTAACTTAGAAGATTTGAAAAGTGAAAATATTTCATGTTTTATATCAACAGATGAGGAAAAACTAATTTGGCATAAAAAGCTAGGTCATGTTAGCCTTAAACATATTTCCAAGTTGATTAGACATGATTTGGTAAAAACATTACCAAAAATAAGTTTTAGCAAAGATTTCTTTTGTGAGAGTTGTCAAAAAGGAAAACAAGTTAAAACATCTTTTTCCTCTAAAAATGTTGTAACTTCGTCTAGACCTCTAGAGCTATTACATATAGATCTGTTTGGTCCAACCAGAACAATAAGTCTTGGTGGAAAGAAGTATGGTCTCGTAATTATTGATGACTTCACTAGATTTTGTTGGATATTATTTTTATCACATAAAGATGAATCTCTTAAGTGCTTTAAGGTCTTATCCAAAAGGTTGCAAAATGAAAAAAGGAATTTCTATTGCTGAAATTAGGAGTGACCATGGTGGAGAATTTGAAAATAAAAAATTCAGAATGTTTTATGAAGAGAATGGAATTTTCCATAACTCTTCTGCTCTTAGAACTCCACAACAAAATAGAGTTGTAGAAAGAAAGAACAAGACGATTCAGGAAATGACAAGGACTATGCTATATAAAATGAATCTTCCTAAGTATTTCTAGGCAGAAGCTGTAAATACAACTTGTTATATTCAAAATAGAGTATTTTTGCGACCTATTTTAAATAAAACTCCGTATGAGTTATAGAAAGGAAGAAAGCCAAATATTTCTTACTTTCATCCTTTTGGTTGCAAATGCACTATATTGAATACAAAAGAAAATTTTGATAAATTTAATTCTAAGATCAATTTAGGAATTTTTCTAGAATATTTGATTCCTTCTAAAGCTTATAGAGTTTATAATCTTGTTTCGAAATCTGTTGAAGAATCCATGCATGTTAAATTGGATGATGATTCTTATCTAGATAGAAGAGACGATTCTAATGATGAAACTCTATCTTCTCCTTTAGTCAATAATCTAGGCATATCACCACCAGATAATCCACCTGATAAGGCAGAAGATATTTCTAAAAACCTCAGTCTTAGAAAAGATTGAAAGTATAAATCCTCTCACCTAAAAAACCTAATCATAGGAGAAATATCAAAAGGAGTAAGAACTAGGTCTAAATTTAGAAGAGAGGCTAATATAGCTTTTGTTTCTGAATTAGAACCTAAGAAAATTGATGAAGCTTGGATTTTATCCATGCAAGAGGACATAAATCAATTTACAAGGAACATAGTTTGATCTTTAATTCCTAGACCATCCAATCAGTCTATCATAGGAACCAGATGGGTGTTCAAAAATAAACTATATGAATCAGGAAGAGTAAATTGTAACAAAGATAGATTAGTAGCTCAAGGCTATAATCAACAAGAAGGAATAGACTATAATGAAACCTATGCTCCTACAGCTAGACTAGAAGCTATTAGGATTTTGCTTGCATATGCTGTTTGTCATGATATAAAACTGTTTCAAAAGGATATGAAAAGTGCCTTTTTGAATGGTTTTATAGATAAAGAAGTTTATGTAAAGCAACCCCCTGGTTTTGAAGATATTGATAAACCAGACTATGTCTATAGACTTCATAAAGCTTTGTATAGATTAAAACAAGCACCTCGTGCTTGGTATGACTGTCTGAGTACGTTTTTTATTTAAAATAGTTTTATTAGAGGTCAAGTAGATAAGACCCTGTTTAGAAAATGTGTTAAAAGTGATTTTATAGTTGTACAAATATATGTAAATGATATTATTTTTGGTGCAACTTCTAAGAAATTATGTTCAAGTTTTGAAAATCTTACGAAAAGTGAATTTGAAATGAGTACAATGGGTGAATTGAAATTCTTTCTTAGGTTACAAATTAAACAAACCGAAGAAAAGTTTTTTATTCATCAACAAAAATATGTCAAAGAACTCTTAGTCAAATATAAACGGAGAAGGTCAAACCTATGTCAACTCCTATGCATCCTTCAATCCACTTATCTAAGGATGAAGTTAGTAAGAAGATTGACCAAACCCTTCTTAAAGGTATTATTGGTTCTTTACTTTACCTAACTGCAAGCAGACTGGATATACTGTTTAGTGTTTGTTTGTGTGCAAGATTTCAAGCAGATCCTAGAAAATCTCATTATATTGCTGTCAAAAGAATATTGAGATACTTGGCAAGTTCTACTGATCTTTGCTTAATGCATGAGAAAGGTAAAGATTTCAGGTTAATTGGTTACTTTGTTGTTGATTAAGCTGAAGATAGGATTGATAGAAAGAGTACAAGTGGAGGTTGTCACTATCTTGGTCATAATCTAATTTCTTGGTCAAGCAAGAGGCAAAGTTCAATCGCTCTATATACTACAGAAGCTGAATATATGTCAGCTGCAAGCTGTTACTCATAGACGTTATGGATTAAGTTTCAGTTAGAGGATTATTCTATACAAGAAGATCAAATTCCAATCTTATGTGACAACACAAGTGCTATCAATTGTCGAAGAATCCAATACAACACTTGGCGAAGCATATTGAAGTTAGATATCATTTTATACGAGACTATGTACAAAGAGGAATCATCACTCTACAATTTGTTGAGACGAATCATCAGTGGGCGAATATCTTTACTAAACCTTTAAGTGGAGATAGATTCAAGAAAATCAGACAAAACTTGAATATAGTAATGTTGAATGACCATTCTTCTAACACATCATGACCAGACGATTCATACTGGAAGAAGATAAAAAGTCATAAGTTTTCAAGTAAATAGTAATGGTAAGTTACGAACGGTAACTTTTCCAGAGTACGTATAAGAAAGAAATCTTCTCAAGATTTTGAAATACATAATACTCTAGAATTTTCTTGAAAAACTTTGAAACCGACTTGTATAGTGCTCTCAACAAAGACGATTCAATACTTTGTTCTAAATGTCAAGTTCTTCTTATTTGATATTTTCTTTAGATACTAACCTCGCTACGATAAGCGAAATATATTTGTGTATTTAGTGTTTATTTGTTACAGATCAAAATGGAGAAATCTCTTATTTATAGGAGACACGTTGATTTCATTTCCTTGAAGAAAAATCAGATGGATATCGAACCAGAAATTGAAACAGTTGGTTGGAAAAATTTCTTCAACATTCGTGAAATGGTTCATTTAAATGAGATATATGAGTTATGGAAGAATGCAAAGGTGGTGTACAACACCTTAATATCAATGGTAGATGGGTTGTCGGTTATAGTCACACAAGACTTTATTGAGAAGGCTATTGGGTGTCCAAGTATTAAAGCAAAGCTGTTTAACAATACAAAATGGATTGCTCAAGGTCGTGTAGATAAAGCTCACATCAATCGACAGTTATATGGAAGTAATGACCCAGGAGTCAAGAAGGCTTCAACCCTTATTCTGAAGGCTAGGGTTTTACATTCACTGCTTCTCCACTGCATTTTACCAAGAACTGGCTCAAAGGACGTGGTAACTATGAACGATGAACATTATTTGTTTCATCTAGTACTCACCAACCCATTAATCTTCCGTTCATGATTTTGAAATACATGATGAAGCCTAAGGGAGATTCTAGTTCTTTATGTTACGGTATGATGTTGACAAGATTCTTTAGAGAATCTGGAATCTTACTTGACAGAAGTAGCAGGGTAAAGATGGATGTAAAGAGTGTTACTAATGCCACTACTATTCACAGAATGGGAATAAAGTTTAAAGCAGAAGCGGATATACGTTTTACACCAAAAGCTAAGTTTGAGGGGGAGATTATAGTGAAACTAAGTAGAAGTGAACATGTTACGTCTGAAAGACAAAAAAAATCTCGATCGACAGGAAAAACATCCGTAGAAGAAAAGGCTGAACAATCGTCTGATGTGTCAATACATGCTAAGACAATTCTACAGAGAAAGGAAAGCCAGGTTCAATAATCAACACAACAAGTGTCCAAACAGTCAAGAAGGTTACCAAGATTATTGACCTTACAACAACAAGAACAGAAGAAGCAGAAAGCTCTTATTCTTGGTGGATATTCTAAAAAGCAAGGGCAAAGACAGCAGCCTACTAGATCAATTATCTCTATTTTGCAAAGTGAATCTGCAAAATCATCTAGAGCGACAGAGATAAAAAGGAAGTTAGTATTTGAGAGGAAGAAATCTCAACAACAACTCTCTTCCAAACCAATAGAAGAACAAAAGAAGATGAAGCTTAATCAGAAAAAGGTTTCTTCATCTGATGTTCAACAGAAGGAACAGACAGTTCAACACCAACCAGTACTTTACAACTCTTCTCAACCAATCAAGAAAAAGGATTTGAAAATGAAGGTTACGGAAGAATCAGTACCTGTTCGAAATAGAAGTTCAATTATTATCAGAGAACCTTCTAAGAAGACAATCAAGGTACAGGTCAAACCTATACTAGTAAACGATCAGAAAATGCATCTTACTATATGGTATTCTGCGAGATGAGAAGTCAAAACCATATCCAATGAAGATTTTAAAAGATCGTTATATTATCTATCCGAATACAAGCAGAACAACAATCAAGATTGTTTTAGATATTCAACCAAAAAGTTCAACCCCGTAATAAATGAAGAAAAAGGGAAGAAGAAGATGTTTCCTGAAGGGCATGGAGATGATCTTACAGAAGAACAGATTCAAATGGTTATGAAGAACATAGATGATGCATGCAATGCAACTCAACCTGTAGGTGTCTATGTATCACATCATATATCAAGGACATCAGGAAGTCAATTTGAAATTTTTATCAAAGATGAAAGTTTCAAGGTAGTTGGCTCTGTGACAGAAGCAAGGTATAGAAGTATCACGATTGAAGGTATCAAGTTCAATTTAGAAACCTTTGTACATTTACTTATGCATTTCAGACTCCTAGGTTTCATACCTTCAGTCGAAAATATGTGATACCTTCTTGGACAACCAATTTATAAACTACCTAAACCTGATGATCTTGATCTCTCAGAAGAAAAACAAACCTTCAAACTACCCTCAATCAAAATCATAGAATTAGACGTCTTATCTAGAGAACCATCTGTTGTTGAACACCTTCATCCACCTAGTGAAATACAACAAGATCCTATTGTTCATTTGGAGTTCTTGAAGCATTTCATCAATTGGACTGAAGCTAGTCATAAGCAGAAGGAAGTTCACGAAGCCTTAGCAAAAGATATTGAGGAAATTCATAGTAAGATTGATGAACTAGGTGATTCAGTGGGTGATCTCCATGAGGACTTAGCACTTTTATGTGTTTATATTGAACAAGACCTCAAGGCCATCCGCACTGATATTCAAAATATGTATTCTAAAATTTTAAAGCGTCTAAGGTAAATTATTTTTTATTAATAACAAATAGGGGGAGAAGAAGAGAAGAAGAAGAGAAGAAGAGAAGAAGTCAAGAAGAGAAAAGTGAAAATATTAGAAAGCATTATATTTCTTGACTTGTATACTTCTTTTCTTGATTTTATTCGTCTGAATATTATCTTATCTTCTAATATTATAATTATTTGTTATCATCAAAAAGGGGGAGATTGTTAAGTCAAGAAGACTTTACTTCTATTAATTTTGATTAAAATCAAATAATAATAATCTTAAAAGTGTGTGTTATTTTTGATAAGTTTTTAAGTGTGCAAAAAATCGATAGAAGATACACGGCATCGATAGAAGATACACGTCATCGATAGAAGCTACACGTCATCGCTAGAAAATACAAGCAATACCAGACGAAGTGAAACAGCAGACAAAGACAAACTAGAAGATACATGGTCAAACCAGAAGATACAAAAAGTCAAACTAGAAGAAAGCGCGACACCAAAAGAAAGCACGATACTAGAAGAAACATAATACTAGACGATGTAAATAAAAAAAATCTAGAACGTTAGGCAGTTAGTTAGTTGGAGTTAGTTACAAGACTCAACTAATAACAGTTTTTAGAAGATTCAAGAAGCAGTTTATCAAGAAGACAGTTGAAGACTTACACTATAAATATCAGTTTGAGTTGTAAACTAAATAACAAGTTTTACAAAAGAGAAAATCTGATTGTGCAATACTTAGAAAAACTCTGTATTCAAGTGTGAAAGAAAGAGAGCGAATACATCTGTAACGAGAAGCTCAAATATTATCTTTCCAAGAGAAAAAAAGGCTAGAGCCTGGAGAGGCTAAGAAAGCATATAAAGAATACTTTGTGAGAGAGACCTGAAGAGGCTCTGCAAGTATAGAAAGAATACTTGTAAAGTTGAAGAATATAGTAAAATCTCAGACAAACTCTGAGAACTGGACGTAGCTCAAAGTTAAGGGTGAATCAGTATAAAATCGCGGCGTCTATTCTCTAACCCTTATCTTTTAATTTTCTTGTTGTTAGAATAGTAGAAAATAATTTTGCGATTACATTACTCGTCGACTTAAGTAAATTGTTTTTGTGATCATTTGAAATTATAAAGAAATTCAAGAAATTTCTAAAGATTAATATTTGCGAAGATTTTACACAATTCAACCCCCCTTCTTATGTATTCTATGTACTTTATGTGATTTTTATATTAACAAGTGATTTACTTCAAATATCATATAAAAAAATCAATGCAGCACATTGCAGACCACGTATGGATAGACTAAACAAAAAGATCAATCACTAGTGCAACAAATTTCTAAGCTACGAGGGAAAACTGCTATTAGTCTAAACCATTCAGAACAACATGGCAACATATTGGATCAACCACATAGGCCTTCCTAAGAGTGTTCTAAAGGTGATAGACAAGAACTTAATATACTTCCTACGGGGAGGACACAATAAAGCAAAAGTCAATTGGAGTAAGATATGTTAGCCAAAGAACCAAGGAGGCTCAGGAATCCATTCATCCAATTTACTTAATAAAATCAGCATGGCTAAGAAGTTATGGTAGATTTGTAATTAAAAAGAGGAGCTATGGGTAAAATGGGTCCACAATGTCTACATCAAAGGGAACAACATATGGAGCAAAATTTTGAGTTTTGTACTGTAAAGGCTGATATCGGGTAAAAAACGGTACAAAACTTAGCTTTTTAATACTAGTCATCAATATCGGTTGGTACTAGCGATTTCAGGTGGTACTAGCCGCTACAGTAAATTTCAAAAATTTTAAGGATTTATTTAAAAAAATTATATATTATGCCATATGCCGAAATTATAGGCCTAAAAAGATCAGAATGTAGACAACAAAGAGAATACCAGGAATTTCTCTAAGCCTAGTAGCCTGAGCTCCAGTGGGGAGAGGGAAGAACCCAACGGTGGAAAGTTGGCATGTAAACAGGAGTTTGGTGGGATGAGGACAGGGAGGGAGGGATTGGATGATGGAGGTGTACCAGTCATGGTGCGTGGAGAAAAGAGAGGGCTTGAGTGATTTAGATACATGTATTATGAAAGTTTCTAAAGCATCTGACACGACGATGACGACAAGATCAAGATCAAGAAAAATAAAACTAGACAAATGAGGAGGATAGAAGAGAAAAGATAGAAAACTAGACAGATGATGTACATTCAGTCTCAGTTGTTATAAATGTTGACAGATAATCACATCACACTTAGTTGTTTATAAAAAGATCAGAATGTGGGCAACAAAGAGAATACCAGGAATTTCTCTAGGCCTACTGGCCTGAGCTCTGGTGAGGCGAGTGGAGAAGCCAACAGTGGAACGTTGGTATATGTACAGGAGCTTAGTGGGGTTAGGACAGGTAGAGAGGGACTGGATGATGGAGGTGTACCAGCCATGGTGTGTGGAGAAAAGAGAGGGCTTACATGATTTAGATATATAGATCCACGTTAACCACTAATAAATAATCTGTCTCTGCATCTCTTTTGATAATTAACTTTGTCTCTGCACATTTAATGGGCCAAATTAGATTGATGAAATTTGATTTGAGAGATTTAAACAAAGTAAAAGTAGGTAAATATTTGAAAATTCCTCATATATCTAAAAAAATTAGTAGTCCTTTGAAACTAATAAAGATTTAAGTAATAAAAATTAATAATTTAATTTTATTATTTATTAGAACTCTTAAAGAATTGTTCTTAATTTAGTGAAATATAGGAAAAATAATATTAATAAAAATAAATAAGTTATTGTTATTTTAAATTTTATTATTATGATTTTTGGAGACAAGGTTGATATAAAATTATAAATTATACAGTACAATATATTGAAGGATTATTTTGCAATTTTTTTTAAAAAAATGCATAGACTATTTTATAAATTTAAAAAATTACCCGATACAGTACCTGATATTAATCAGTACTGGTATAATACCATACCAAAAGCAAATTCGGTACTAGTCCTAGTACAGTATTCATAATATTAATATGTAGCCTCAAACCAAACCAAAACAAAACATTGAACCTAAGGCAAATATTAAGATAAGGATAATGGATGCAAAACCTGATGTATCATAAAATTGGCAATGAGGAATCAACACTCTTTTGGCATGATAATTAGCATGGCAAAGATTGTTGAGTTTGAAAACCAAAAATTAACCAAAAAGAATATAGTAGAAAAGAGGTAGATAATATTATAAATATTTAGGCTTTATTTTTATCATTTTAATACTCTTTCAATTGAAACAAATATGTATATAAGTTTACAAGTAAACAAATTTATTAGATAAATACGCAACAACCTAAGGGTACAATCTCACTAACATAAATTGTTTTGACCGAATAAACTAATGGAATAATGAAGTTAGAGAAAATAGGACCATATGTTTTTAACTTTGAATCATTCTTCATCATTCTTTTTTTTTGGTTGATTCCGAGGGCAATGCCCTAGAGTACAAACTGACTAGCGAAAATAAGTAACACCAACAAGATCATGAAAGAGCCAAGAGGCTATACAATCAGGCGGTTCCGATAGGTAATGCACTCCCGGATCGAAAGTGTATGCATAGTGAGAGAGGCTATCGGCCACGAAGTTTCCTTCCCGATGAATGTGTGATAGGTGGGCGGAATCAAAAGCATTAAGAAGCTGTCGAATTTAACGGACGAGGCTTAAACAGCTTGCACTAGGTGTAGCAACATCATTAATCATATCAACCGCAATAGCATTGTCAGATTCAACCAGAATATTACGAGCATTAATAGAGAGTGCGTATTCAAGACTATGAAAAATACTCCAAATCTCCACTCTCAGAATAGGACATCGACCAAGATTGGATACAAATCCACCAACCCAACGTCCACTCGAGTTTCGAATGAGGCCCCCTCCAAATGCTGAACTCAGAGAACCCATGACCGAGGCGTCACATTTGAGTTTGACGAACCCCGGCAACGGACAAGACCAAGACACAGCCCTTAGCTGTGTGTCACCAGTCGGCTGTAGCAGCCCCTTTTGCAATGTCCCTTCAATCACCGAACACTGCTGAAAAATATACCGAAACAAAGCACGATTCTGTTGCATCTCATCCTGAAAAATCAGCTTGTTTCGCCTCTTCCATAGCGCCCAACAACAAACCCCGAAGAGAACCGACCACTTCGTGTTAAGAACCTGTGAATCTTCTTTCAAATTTCCGAAACACCAATCCACAAAGGAGATGTGCGGATTAAAAAAGAAGGCTTGAAATCTGATTGGAACAATTTGCAACCAAATGTCCTTAACCACAGTACAATCACGAAGCAAGTGGAAGTAGCTTTCAGACTCAACTCGGCATAAATGACAGCGATCAACATCAGTCAAGTGTCGTCGATTTCTCTCAGCATTAGATAAGACACCACGATTCAATAGGAGCCAAAAGAAAGATTTGATTCTTTGGGGACCAATCCATTTCCAAACTAAAGACCAAGGCAGCCTAGGAAGAGTGAAATCGGTATCATTTAAATGTGCATAGGCTGTTCGCAAAGAGAAATTACCTGAAGGCGACGGGTTCCAATACGCTTCATCATCCTCCATTGCTGAATTAGGGGGTAAAGTCGCAGCCACAAGTTGCACCGTAAGCTGAGGTAAATGAGGTGCAAACTTGTGCCACATCCAAGCTCCATTTGTATCCACAAAATCCGCAATCGGTTTAAACCTTGTTGAAGAAGGGGGATCCGAAATAACAAGATCTAAAAGAGGTGAAATCGAGCCAGGAAGCCATATTTGCTCCCAGAATAAGGTTGACTTGCCGTTGCCAACTATCCATGCAACATTTGAGGCCATATCATCCCAATTTGCCACGATTAGTCTCCATAAAGATGTGCAAGAGTTAGGCGCAGTAGGAGGGAAAAAGATAGAGCAATCAAAGTTGTACTTGGCCTTCAGAACCTGAACCCACAGTTTGTTCGAGCATGTGAAAACCTCCCAACAAAGTTTCATGCCAAATGCATTGTTGACAGTTTTTTGAAAGCGCAAACCAAGTCCGCCTTCCACCTTCGGTTTAGTGACCGTCGGCCAGGCGACAAGGCTAAGTTTACGATGCTCCTCAGCACCACCCCATACGAATTTCCGAGTGAGTTGCTCCATGTCAAGACAAGTGCCAATCGAGATTTTCGAGGTTTGCATAGCATGTACAGGTAAGGCTCCAAGAACCTATTGCACTAAAGTAATTCTCCCAGCGAAAGAAATTTTCGTAGCATTCCAAGATGAAATCATAGTTTTCATTGTATCCAGAATATACCCGTAGGTTTTTCGAGTAATTCTAGAATGGATAAGAGGAACACTAAGGTATTTTAATTTTTTAATCATAAGTATCGGGTCAAAGCTTAAGGCCTTATTTAGTAAAGAGCTGATAAGCTTTTTTTAAACTGTTTGTCAAACAGTGCCTAATATCCTCCTCACTTGTTGAATGACCAGTAGACACCGGTGCGAGCTCTTGCTGGCACTGTTAGCTTGGGTCATCTGTTTTACTAAAGCTACCTGCTCGCGATACAACGACATATGTGGTTTAATCTTTATTATTTATTTTTAAAAATATAATTTATTATTTGAAGAGTTTTAATATTATGTAATTTTAAATAAAATTAATATAATCTTAAATATCTTAAAATTAATATAATCTTAATTTTATTATAAAAACCGATAATAAAATTAATATAATTTTTATTATCGATTTTTATAATAAAACTATCTATATTTTTTAATTATTAAAGTGAGTTCTGAAGTTTTAAACAAATTGTAATTTTCATAAATATGATTAATAATAAAAATAAATAATATTAAATTTTGACAATGAATTGTTTAAATCGTGTGTATTATTTTAATTCAAAATAATTATTCCATTAAATAGTTTCTCTATATTAAATAATTTTGTTATATTCATTAATTTTGGAATTTGGACCCATCTAAAAGTTTTGCATGACATGGTCACATATAGTTCACATAATCATCACGCACCCACAGAGAACCAC
>JAOSBP010000008.1:25519522-25533975 GCA_027563825.1 Erythroxylum mucronatum
ATTAAAGATCAATATCAATTCATAACAATGAATATCAAATTAATGAAATATGCCTTTCTTTATTTATTCATAAAGTCGTCACACAACTTTGAATAAAACGCTCTAAAGGCGATTGCCTTTAGGGCATAATCTGACAGTACTGTACACGCATAAGTCGAGTTGTATCGACATACAAGTCGACTTATAAGTACTGTGCATACATAAGTCGAGTTACTGGAGTGTACAAGTCGACTTACACTTACATCCCCGAGTTATCTATAGTGGATCAGCATGATGACTATCTTGGTACCCACTATTGGACTAAACTAGCTGAGTTAGAGCATTTCGATGCCAAAAATGCTCACAACAACATAATTAGAAGCCATGAACACTTGTTATTGCACAAGTTCATATGTTAAATCGTATTTAACAAAACTGAAACCAACAAGTGTTCAACAAAAGAATTTTTCTTATTGTGGTGCATCAACCATAGCTTCCCAATATGTACCTCTACCCACATATTCAATGCAATTATTTCTACTCTACATAAGAGGAGCAATAATTTAGGTATGGGTTACTTAGTTTCAGCCGTTGCTGAATACTATGGTGTTGATTGTGATGGACTCATTGTCTATTATCCTGAGTTCATGAACAATCATCACTTGTGGCGAGTTATAATCTTGAAGTCCCACAATATGGAACTTTAGGATATCAGTGCCAAATCTCACATCAAAACCAGAACAGGACGGGTAAGTTTGAGCTCAGCACCACAGCAACAAGAAGAGGACGCAACCAGCAAGGAGTCCGAAGAGGAGGAAGAAGAGCCAAGATGGAAAAAGGTGCTCTCTATGATTTCTGACAATACCAAAACATTCACAAACACACTTGTAGAAAAATTCTAGGATGATAAAAGAGATGGCTCCCACACAATGACCCCCGAGCCAAGATATATGGTGTATTCATCGATACTTTGAGGCTCAAGGTGTTCAACTGCTACCTCCGACACCATCCCTGTCTCATTCATCTGATGAGTTCGTGTTCTAATCCTTCTCTTTTCATTTTTTAGTATTTTCTTCTTATGTTTTTTTAATATTGTGTTTTCTTCCCCTTGGTGTGTTTATGTACCATTATCATTTTGAAGAAAATGTGTAGTTCAAGTTTGAAGAGGGTTGTGTGTTTTTACTTTGAATGTGAATTTTTCATATTGTATTTTAGTCTGTTTAGGTTTGTATGGTGTGATTCGTGTGAATGTGTCAATGATTTGGACTTAACGGGATAAATTTAGCCTTAGACATAGTCTTTTAGGTTGTGAAAATTTATTAGCTTGCAAAATTAGTGACTTAGGTTACTCTAGCTAAATATGTAGTTTAATTAGGATACGATGTTAGTTTATTCACTTTAGGAAGTTGTCACATTCATTTATATTTTTATGCCAATCGAATAAATAACATCACTAGTATATTTTCATGAGAATGATTAGCTAAAGCAATAAGGTAGGAAATGTGTTAAAAAAATGTATGTATAAATTTCAATTAATTAAGTATTCCGCTGGCCTTCGAGTTATGAATAAAGCTAGTAGCCAGTTAAGCATGTGATGTGGCCAAGTAGCCAAATCAACGTTTCTCATAAATGTTTGCCTCCGTGTAAAAAGGCTATAATGGCATTCCAACCAAGTTGTTTGCTAAAAACATGGCCTAGTTGAATAACAGATCGACATTCATCACAAATGTTTGTCCCTGCATAGAAAAGCTAGGTTCTTGCCCATAAAAAATTTTAACAAAAAGAATGTTTGTCAAATAAAAACCTACCAAAGTTATAAGTAGCTTGACTTTTCATGAAAACTTACTTAAGAATAATTACAAGTTTGATTGACCAAATGAATATCAATGTCTGTGTACAGGTGATAGGGGTGAATAAACTTAACATCAAAATCTCGATTAGTTTGTATATTTAGTGCAAAGTACTTAGACACGGATTTTGCAAGTTAATAAGTTAGAACAACTTGAAGAATTGTGTTTATAGTTAAATTTGTTTCGTGAAGTTGAAGTCATTGTCTCATTATTCCATATGTTGAAATGAAAATATGTGTATTATGGATAATGATAATGGTATAAATGTCTGGTGCCATATATGACTATGTTGAGTTATTTTATTTGTTCAACAGGGGGTAAATATCATAAAAATAGAGGAAACTCTGCTAAAATTTTTATAAATTCTAATTCATATATAACATTTTATTCTTATGTAGGAAAAATATATGGGCATGAGGCCAACACCTCGTCAGTTGTTTTTGCACACTCACACTAAGAAGCATGACGATGTGACATTCGTCAACAGTCGATGTAAAGAACTGAAAATATATGAAATTAATGCTTTAATAATATTTCTTAATAATTATCACTTACTAATATAAACTTTGCTTCCTAATAGGACCAAATACAAGAAAGCATTCAGCGACAGTCTTAGCAAGAACAAGCTATTGATGAGAGTCAGACGTATCTTGATGCAGTGGGTGGTAGGAATCATCGTGGAAAGATCTTCGGCCTAGGTTCATTTGCGAACACATGTTATTTGCTAACCTCCACGTCCAGTACAGCAACATCTAGTAGACAGTCGCAAACTAATCAAGTCAATCAGCTTCAGACCACAGTGGACACCTTGCTAGACGTCATAGCTCAGCTCAAACATGAGGTGGATGAGTTGAAGGCGAGAGGGTAGCACCTCAGAGCACCGACGGTCACCAGAACATTAGGATTGTTGTACTCAGTTGCCAATTATTACAAAGACTTATTATGTACACTATAATGTTTTTATTATCAATTAAGATAATGTTACTTTATATCATCAATCAACTTTCTGTTTAAACAAATTAAATATATAAACAAATAAAAATATTATGCACAGATAATTCATAACTGCTGAAATTATGCATTTATCATAAGATCATGGAATAAAATTTAATGTCAGGCTTTTTTAAAAAATTCTTCATTTCATTTACCAACGGAATATAAAAGACCGTCGGAAAAAAGCACTACATTTACCGACAGAACAACTCAAACCGTCAGTAAATTGTATGATATTTATCGACCGTCCTTCTTCTTCCGTTGATAATAGTGGAACATTTAGGATTACCTGAACTACGGTTTACCGACGGAACACCTTACACCTTACACCGTCGGTAAATTGTATGATATTTATCGACCGTCACATAATGTCTCCGTCATTAAATTTACCTACGACCGCATTAACGATACCTTTGTCCGTTGTTCTATTCCGTCGGAAAACTATTTTACCATCAGAATACAAGCGTTTTCCGTTTGTATTTTCCGTCGATAAACAGCAGAATTCTTGTAGTGTTTGTAAGGTTATAAAGCTTAGAGTTACTTCGGTTTCAGATTCCTTGCCAACCTATCACTGATCCCTTTCACCATGTCCCATGCAAGCATAATTTTCTTGATCTGGTTGAAACTATTAAGGTTTTAAAATGATGGCTTTGCTACTTTCCTTTAAAGACCCTTTGATTTCATTCCTTCTAGATTTAGTAAATGGTACAAGTGAGCATATATTACAGATCGCTTGTTGAGGCCTCTAATGATGCATATACATAGGTAAGGAATCTATTTACACTAAAAAATGTTATAAACTTGTTGGCAAACTTGGCATAAATTTGACTATATGATATATTCAACTCCTTTTTTATTGTAACAAGATATCAGGATAAATTAAAGGAACCATTAGTTTAAGTACAAATTTGTAATTTGTAATTTAAACGAAGATTGAGTCGAATAGTTTAACGTATTTTGGGCCAACCATTTTTTGTCATGCTTTGCTTAAACGCGGGCCGACTACAGCTCTGGTCAACTGACACCATGCTTACAATCTGTGGACGTTCCTTTACAGATAGCTGGTAGCTATCCAGTCAAAGAAATGCTACAGATGCATAACACTAATTCAAATAAAATTGAGTTTTCTTATTTATGTTGATCCCCTCGTCACAACTCACAAGCCCAATAGACATCCACCGCTCACACTAGAAATTCTATACTTCAAATTAGATTTCATGAGTTTAGTCTTAATTAGTACTGGGCCCTTTATGCTTTATTATAGATCAAGCCTTTCTTTTTTAAGGGAGAAGAGCCAAATACACGACTAGTATAAGAAAACAGATTTTCGATATATCCTTTAAAAGGGGTACATGACACCCAATGGGTGGACGAAAAAAAGTAGGTCCTAGCTCAAAATTCTCAACATAGTTCGCTAACCAGTCTGCACAGCGGTTACTCTCACGGTAAATGTGGCAATGGATCATCGTCCAGTTACACATAAACAGTTCATGAATATCCTGAACAATGGTATTATAAACCGTGGACCGACTGATCGAGAAAAAGATGAGCTGAATGACCACTGCCAAATCTACTTCCAGCTAGCTCAATCCGGCGAAAGCCAAGATTTCATGTAAGCGTGAGTCCTGTATGCGCCCTTCAGAGTAACGCAGGCACCGGTTTTCATAACCTTAACAAAACATGTAATTTTGATGTACACAACTAGTATTACAAGAATTAAGGAAATTTCCAACCCTTCAAGGCCAGCCCAATAGACATCAACCATACAGGGCCAGTAACTATCTCTTTTCTTGAAAAGTGAGGACTTCTAGTAAGCAGATGAAGACATGAGCATACGATAAATCCCCGGATAGGACATTACATTACATTACATCAAACTAGACAGTGAGGTAGTCAAAAAAACTGTACAAGGTCAAAAAGTATAAGACACGTGTGATCAAACCTATAAGCACTGAACAGTTCCAAAACAGATTAACAAGATCTCATCCTTCCTATTTAATTTCCATACTTCTGCTGCCCGATCGGTAAATCTATACATGCATGCATGCATATGGCACGGTGTCTTTTCCTTTCTTTCGTTACCTTTATTTCATCAGATTGCGTACCCAAAACCGTGTTCCAAGCAGCCCAAAGTTAACATTTAATTTCTCTTGTTACATACGTTTTTCATATGTGCGTTTTACTTTACAACAGAACTAAGCATAAAAGTAAACTAAGAGTCAACGTGATACAGTAATTGTAAGCGAAAGTTCTCTTCAATTTGGATAGGAATTACAAGTTGAAAAGGCCAATTTCACCTTAGAGGGAGGAAGTGAAGAAATTGACATCCATTATGAGCATAAAAGGGTATATAATGGAACAAAAGTATAATTAATGCGAATGATGAATGTCCCTTTGGTTTCTTATCTAAAAAGGAAATCGATCTCTGTCCCAATACAAGTGGAGGCACAAAGATTGAAAAAGGAGGAAATTTACAAGCTCAAGCAAAGGGACATTCCTTCAACCCTACCAAGAAAAATATAAAAAGCACACAAAGAAAGTTATAAAGTAGCCTTCTCATTCCGCATCACCACCTCAGCAGCAATGATGACAGTGAGAATGGAGATGGGGCTTTCTGCCCCACGGTTTCTTTCTACTAAACCAATCATCGAAAAGGGATTCTTAACAATCCAGTGATCATATTCATATGCTTGTATTCCATGCAAAATAACATAATTTTGATATTATCGATCAAGTGTAACGGCACACTGTCTCAAACTATTAGGGTTAAATTGAATGTGAACGTAATTCTGACCTGAATATCATATTTTTCACTGTTATTACCATAAATATAGTCGCTCGCTACTCAATAGTCTACAGCAAAAGAATTTGTTATATGTACATAAGGTTAAAGGGGAATCTAGTTCTATCTCTTGAAAGAAGTGATAGGTTTTGCACTGGCAAAGAGAATCCATGTTGGAGAGCTTGAAAAGGTGAGCCGGTAGAGAGAGAGAGCGGGAGTGTGTGAGTGTTAGATTGATAAACTAAAAAAGAAAAAGGAAAGAAAGGTGTTCATAGGGGTTTGTACGCGTGTTGTGTCAGCTTGAAAGGGCATGGCATGCGTTATTCAAATTTCCAAGGGGGAAGCTATGGAGGTGTACGTTGGCTGATGTTTCTCCATGGAATTTTAGTGGTTGTTTGTTGTTGTGTTTTGTTGTCCTCTTTCTTCCTGGAGTTTTCTTACACATTCTCTTCTATGAATTCCTGTCAGTGTGGCTTATTATATATTCTTATGCTATAGCATAGCATATACCCCTTCTTTTTCGTCCTAATGTTTACTTCAACATTGTAACCTTTCGGGGTATAAACTCTCAAATCTATGAACATACCTACTTTTCTCCTCTTTTGTCCTTCTAGTCAGAGGTAATAAGTTTGTTCTCTGTAGTGCGACTGGTACGATAACATCGCAATGAGAGCCCAATAGGGCCTCGATCAAAGACATGAATGTGAGATATGGCAAGAAAAGCTTTTGCTGATTCGATCCTCAATCCAATGATTTTTAAACAAATGAATCTTTTCACTGAGCATTTAATAAAAGGATCAACAAAAGACGTAAAAGTTGAAGAAAGCTTTTGACCGTAATAGTGGTATGCCACTGCCGGAACTCCTACTTTTGCACTCTTAATCATTTAATGCGACTTGGTATATAAACATATCTTCGCACCAAATAGTAAAAGGATAGATATAATGTACCACACATATATTTCTTAAATTTTATTTAATAACGTATAATTGCATATCTCATATTGTTATTAAATTAAATTAAAAGGTAATGATGTATTTTTTTTTATCCATCATTTTTCAAGTGAGTATTCCAACATTCTAAGTTTTAAATTAAACAAAATCTACATACCAAAAAAGTTGTGTTTTATATATAAAAATCTACTAATCCAACTCATAAGTAAAAGGATTTAAATTCGATGGCTCCTAAACCTACCTGTTAAAGAGAGAAGATTATTTGCAGGATAGAAAGTGATCTATTTTGTCACTGAAATTCAGTGTGCAAGGACCTTTAGGTAGATCAAGATAAAATGGTATACCTGCATGCAGTGTGTTGAACAGTTAGGTCAGTATGCCTGCAGTTCTTCGTGGTATTACAATATTTTGAAACCTCCAATTATTTTGAGTTTAAGGTGATGGACTACTGATCGTTATATGTTAATTTTCATAACAAATTTTGTAAGATGCGATAACTTTTTCGTTAATTCTAACTTACCAGTATGCAATAGGTATACACAGAACTCTTTTAAACGTCATTATTATAAGGCAAGCTGACTCATATGGATTTTAGTTCTAGGATACTATCGTTAGGATTAGGAGGCTTTTGAATATTAGATTCTCAAATGTGAAATTATAATATTAAGGCAAGTTCTATATATTGTTGTTGTGTATAAAATATATGTGTGTGTACGCGAGCGCGTGTGTATAAGTTTTTTTATTTTTAGAGCTATAAATAAATTAATAAAATGAAATAATTAAGAGATTATTTATAATTAATTGCTTAAATATTCTACATTGATTGCCCAAATATTTTGTATAATATTTTGTCATTATTTTGTAATCAATCTTATTTTGTTAACATTATATTATAGTTGGCTAACATCTGTGCTTAAACTCAGCATAATAAAAGTAAAGTTAATTAACTTGATTTTGTTAAAGAGTTCATTGAACTGAGTTGGCAACTGAGTTTAATGAAGATGTTGGTTGTCATGGGATGATACAAAGATAAGAGAGACAATTCTTTTATTAAAGATGATAATGAATAAGGTGATAATTGTTCTCAATATATTTTGTTCACTCCTAAAAACATGTCATATTATGATCAATATAAAAGGCAATATGGTTATCACAATTAATATTAGTTGCTGATAAATATTTACTTTTCATATCATTTAATTGTTAACATAATCACAATAGTTTAGAAGTAGTATCAGTATGGGCTCAATATTCAACTTTAGTACTGAAATGAATTACTATTGTTTTTTTCTTGCTTCTTTGTAAGATAAGAAAATCACCAAGAAAGAAACAAAACCCACTTGTAGAGTGTTGATCAATAATATTTTAAACTTAATCAACATTAGAGTTTGTGTGGAGCTCTAATGAGGAGGATAATGAGAGTTGGATACCACCACACATAATACCTTTAGCATAGTGCAAAATATATAGCATTATAATATAATAAGTGACTCGATGAGTAGTCAAATTGACTTATAATGTGAACTGCATAAGATATATTAAGATGAGTAACTGTAAGATACCAAACTTCCCATCAATTATTATATACATTAGGGTTATCCAAAAGTTTTCTATATTTTAACGTGAATTGAACATCACTCTCAATAATGGCATAAATAATTTTACTATCACTTATTCCTAAGGGAGATAAGAAATTAGTAGCATTTTTTGTTTGCAAGAGAGAGTAGTTTGAATCATTATAAAATATTTCTAACATAAGAAAATAGATTATATGTTTAAGATATTTTAATTTGAAATGGTGGCTGAAGTATTGTTTAAATTCTATAACATCATTAAGGTCATCACTTATAATGATCATATCATCTACATAGAGTAATAAAAGTATTTAGTCTTTACTTATGTGTCGAACAAATAAGGAATTATCTTAGGGGCAAAAAGAAAGCCAAGTTGTTGAATAATAAGGCTAAATTTGCCAAACCATGGTCGAGAAGCCTGGTTAAGGTCATGTAAAACATTTTTAAAGTGAAATAATTTCTAGAGGATGACCACAAAATGGAGTTGTTCACATTTAAACTTCTTTAGAAAGGTCAATATTGCGAAATGTAATTTTGATTTTCATTTGAAATAGTTGTCATTTCTTAATAACAACAATAATGATGAGGTTGTAAACTAAAGTGAGATGGGCCATAGGAGAAAAAGGACTCTTTATAGTCTGTATCATATTCTTAGTGAATCTTTTAACAATAAGTTGAGCTTTATTATGTTATAGAGTGCCATATGTCTATTTTTTGATTTTGTAAACTGATTGATTTGATTTTATGCTTATAAAAGTTATAAGTTTTAATCGCAAGTACATGATGTAGCGGTAGTTAGCATTGACAAGTACAGATTAATCTCACAAGGACTATAAGTACTAGTATTAACCATTTGCTAATATCTAACCACAGAATTAGGTTGTGAATTTAATTGAAAATTAAACTAAACTAAAGTTGATACAATAATCAACTAAGATGAAGAAAATACTAGAATTATTCAATATCAAATAAGTAAAACTTAGGTGATGAATCCCCCTATGATATCTTAAACACTAACCCTTTATCATGCAATTAAATTATTGATTATTGGATCGTAAAAATTCATGTCTTATGCTAATATCTTTCTCATGAATATGAACAACTAAGCCTCAATTGGTTAACTTAAGTCTCTTTTCACTTAAAACTCCTAAGATTGCAATATTATTAGGTTTTGTTTCAAAGAGACATTAACTATTCCCTTCAGAAATGTTTTGGTTGCCTTTCTTTTGCTTCAAATACTTTTGAAAGTAAATCAAAATTTTACACAAGAGCTTCAAATATATGTTTTTTTGAATATTCTTCTGGCTAAAAGGTTTGCAAGTTATATAATCTAGATACACATTTTCTTTTTGTTTTCTAGAGATGTTATATTCTGTTAACATGTATATCCTTTTAAGTCTTCTCCACAAAATTTTCTAGATAATCCTAGTAATTATATAATCCTAGTAATTATATAAGTACTTCTGTTAACATGTATATCCTTACCGGTCATTGATTATATAAGTAAAGAATCAATTGCTCCTTCTCCTGATAGTCCTTCTAATATTGATCTTATTATAATAAGTATATCTGATCCTACATTTATGTCTTCTAATCGTGTTTCTTCTCCACCTAATCCTATTTCATCTCCACTTGTTATTCAAAAAAGTTCTAGTAGTTCACGTAAGCATTTTTGGATGAATGATTTTTCCATAAATATTGTTCAATCATAAGTTATCATTGATCTTTTGCACATAAGTCCCTTTATTCTTCCACTTACACACCAAAAATGTTTCCCTATTACACTTCTTAACATTTTGTATCATTATTGGCTCGTATATCTACTATTAAACAACCAACTTCTTATCATCAAGCAAAAATTGTGTCAAAATGGGTTTAAGCTATAAATTCTGAGCTTTAGGCTCTAGAAAATAATCATACATGGGAGATTATTGATTTTCTTGTTGGTAAAAGCCATTTAGATCTAAGTGGGTTTATAAAGTAAAGTTTAAGTTGGATGGTTGTGTTGAGTGTTATAAAGTTTGACTAGTTGCCAAGGCATATAACCATGTTGAAGGCATCAACTATGTTGAAGGTTTCTCCCTAGTTATAGAAATGGTTACAAATTGAGTACTTCTAGTTATTGCCGCTACTTGTGGTCAACCAATTCATCCACTTGATATTAATAATGCATTCTTGCATGGATTTTTGGATGAAGAAGTTTAATTTTTACCAAACTGAAGGTTATGAAAACGTTGCCTTGAATCAATTTTTTAGATTGAAATGCTCTTTATATAGTCTAAAGCTGGTCAATTGATAGTGGAATCTTGAGTTTACTAGTAAACTTCAAGATTTTGATTTCACTCAATCAAATCGTTCTTCTTTCTTGCTCCCAATGATTTTCATCTTCAGACATTTTATGATATATATTAGGCATCCTACCTTGTTTGAAGAAGATTTCTTACTAGTTATTGTATATTTTTAGTCTTGTATAGATCTCTTGGAAAACTAATAAGTTGAATAATGTTTCATTGTCCTCTACTGAAGCTAAATACAAGAGTTTATTTGCAACTGTATGAGAACTTCAATGGATCTCGAGTTTTCTTAGGTTGCCATTCATATTACCTCTCTAACCTTGTTTTTCATGTACAAACTAAAAATCTTGGGAGTTTTCACTTGGTTTGTGATAAATTCAAGCAAAGGTTCATTCTTCCTCAATTTGTTCCTTCACAATAGCAACTGATTGATTTATTTACTAAGCCTTTATCAGATCCTTTATTTCATCGCTTCTTGTCTAAGTTAAGTTTGTGTGAATTGCACCAAAATTTTTAGTTGAAGGGTTGGGGGTGTAGAGTATGTAAATTTATTGTGCATTAGTCAGAGAAGTTAAGAGGTTGTTATAGAGAGTAGTTATAAAGTGTGAAAGAAATATAGTGTGTTATAATTATGGAAATATAGTTAGTAATCTTCTATAAGAAGCAATATGTTCTTTTCATTTTAAGTAATAATAAAAGCATTTTCCATTTCCTTCTCTTATTTCACGTTATTGTTGGATTATCAACCAAAGCATCCCTAATACACGAGGATTGAACTCATCTTCCTAAGCTCACAGATGATCAATGGGTAAGTTATAGTGTCCATTCTTAATACACATAAAGGTTCGACCTACACTTCAGAAAAAGTCACTGGTAAGAATTTTTTCTTAAGTTGGTTATTAGACACATAAGCATCTCAGCATATGATGGGAAATAAAATTATATTGAGCAAAATTCAAATTTTGATTACATTTCCAGTAGGCTTGCCAAATGAAGAGTCAATAGTAGCTGTCTAGGAAGGAACCATAAACTTAAGAGTAGGAGTTAAATTACGACATATTTTATTTGTGTTAGAATTGAATTGTAATCTTATTTATATTGCTTGCTTAATGGAAGATGTAAATTATGTCATCATGTTTATTGATAAAATGTGTATGATATAGGATCACACTTTGAGGACCCTAATTGTTATGGGTGAACAATAGGATGTGATCTACTATTTCTGTGACATTGCTTGGACATAAACGCAATGAGTTAAAGTGGTGGACTCCTTTATTTTATAACACAGGTGTATGGGTCATCTTTCTTCGTAAGTAGTTGAATTTTTTCCTGTCATTAGTAATAGTACTAGTTGCTATAGAGAAAATAAGTATTGTAATATACGTTTTCTTACAAAACAAATGTGAGATATTTTCCACTCAAGTAATAGTAGAGCAACTGAGCTGTTTGCAATGATTTATTGTGATGATTAGGGACCATATATAGTAGTTTCTTCTTATGAGGCCTATTATTTTTTTCTATTGTAGATGATTTCTTAATAGTAGTTTGGGTTTATTTGTTAGATGATAAAATAGAGTTAAAATTATTCATAATTTTTGAGCTATGACCCAAACTCAGTTTAATTTTCAAGTGAAAACTATATGAAGTGATAATGGGATAGAATTTATGCCTTTACGGAAACATTTTACAGACCATGGCATAAATTTTCAAACTTCATGTGTAGATACCCCTCTATAAAATGGGCAGGTTGAAAGAAAACATTAAGACATTCTTAATGTATGTTGAACATTGTGTTTTTAGGCTCACTTGTTAATTAGCTTTTAGGAAAATGTATTTTGGCAACAGGAAATCATATTAATCATACTCTAGCTAGTTTGAAAGGTGGTAACCAAACAAGATCTATTTGGAAAGAAAACTTCATATGCCTACATTTGTATATCTGGTTATTTATATCATGCTCATTATCGTGGTCTTGATCGGGATAAATTTAGTTCACAAGGTCGATAATGTATTTTTGATGGTTATTTTTATGCAAAGAAGGGTTGGGAATTATATGATATTGAGTATGGTGTCTATTTTTTCTCCCCTAATGTTGAGTTCGTTGCAGATAAGTTTCCTTATACTGAAAACAAAATGCCTAATTTTGATGATAGTGTTGGAGTAACTTTTTTCATTACAGTTTATATTAGTGGAGATCATAGTTTGGGTTATGATAATTTGCTTAATAATGTGGGAACTAGGTGGTATGAAGAGAGGGGAGAGAAAGGATTGAAATTAATTTGGAGGGTAATATAGAGGAAAGGGAGAGTGATGTTACCAGCAGCAAAAGTGGCGTAGCACCATTACAAGTTGATGTCGAGCTTATAGGATGTGGACACCATGCTCATCAGTCCTCCACTCAGCTTAAAGACTATGTTGCCAATAATATGTGTTGTATAGACCCCATACTTCCATTGCATCATCTTCAAGTACTCTGTATCCCATTGCTCATTATGTATGATGTGATAAATTTTCTATCAAGCATAGAGCTTTCTTTGTAGCATTATCTACTAAGGTTGAACTAACTCAATTTTTATAGGTGGTGTGTGACCCACAATTGTGAAATGCCTTGAAATAGGAGATTGATGCACTTGAAAAGAATAAAACTTGGACTATTGAGACTCTTCGCCTAGTAAAAAGGTGATTGTATGTAAATGAGTTTACAATATAAAGTGTAATTCAAATGGAAAGTTTGAACAATTCAAAGCCCGATTGGTAATTTTAGGAAATATCCAGGTCGAAGGTGTAGACTACAATGAAACGTTCACACTTATGGCTAAGATGATGATTGTGAAAACATTCTTGTCCATTGTTGCTACATAGAATTATGAGTTACATCAAATGGACATTCACAATGCCTTTTTTGCATGGGGATTGTGGCAAGGAAGTTTATACGAAGCTTCCCTTTGAATTTTCTATTTTTTAACTAGATAAGATTTATCATTTGTGCCAATTTTTATGTGGCTTACAACAGGCGCCCAAAATTAGTTTTCTTGTAACATCCCAGATCACTCACTTACAGATAAACTTGCCACTACACTCAAAACTTATGGCTTCATTTAATCCTATGTTGATTATACCTTGCTTACTTTTTCAAAAGGGGTGGCTATTATGTATGTGCTTATTTATGTTGATGATTTGATTATCACGAGCAATGATGGTGAATTTTTTAGCCACTTTCAAGTACTATGATGGTCATTGTTTTCATATGAAAGACTTATATGCGTTGAAGTATTTCCTTGGTATTGAGGTGGGTAAAAATTCGTAAGGAATTTTCTTGTGTTTATGCAAATATGCGCTCGATGTTGTCACTAAAACTAAGTTGTTAGGTGCTAAACCTGTTGATTTTTTGATTGAACAGTGTCATTTGCTTAAGTAGAATATCATTCAATAGCTACGACAACATGTGAGATGATTTGGCTCAAAGCACTATTTCACTCACTTGGAATCGAGAGTACATAACCTATGTGGTTGTATTGTGATAATTAAATGACTCTTTATATCGCCTCGAATCATGTTTTCCATGACCGTACTTAGCATATCGACGTTGATTGCCATTAAGTGCGTGATCAGATTATTCTGGGAACACTATCACACAACATGTTCAGAATTACAATTAGCTCGCAGAGGTACTAATGAAAGCACATGGCAAGCATCAATTTGACTATCTTTTCTCACAAATTGGGCGTTCGAAATCTCTATGAGCCAACTTGAGAGGGAATATTGAGATATATGTAAATATATGGTATATATATACATTTAAGATGTAAAAAAATTTCATATCTTTAAATATTATTTTTAGGAGATTTTCTGTATTTGGCTCATTGAACGAGAATGAGAAGGTAATTTATGATTTCGGCACTTCAATTTAATTGATCAGAATAGAAGTTGGATATGTACCGAAAATGATAAAAGAAATAATGGGAAAGGAAAACATTTAGGGATAAGGAGGAAATGGGCGACTCTTCGTACACTTTACACCATTCTAT
>JAOSBP010000008.1:25580837-25596704 GCA_027563825.1 Erythroxylum mucronatum
TGAAATTGTACATGATTATAAAATGATTTTTTCTTTTTATTTTTTTACAATAAATCCATGTTTATAATATTATTGCTTATTCTGTGATAGCTACCTTTAATTTCAATGTAGAACATTTAATTTCAATGTGAGCACTCATATTTTGATGTTGTTTTATGCTTTATATTTTATTTTAAATATGATATGAAAAAATGATATTATATTATCTTTTATTCCCATTAATGCAACGAACCAAATAACATTATTGGTATTAATATAGAAATCCAAGTTACAAACTAAACATTATTTTTTTATTTTTCATACCCATTCTCATTCTCATTCCTTTCTACTATTATACCTATATTCATACCCAAGCTCGTGCTCAAACCAAACACCCCTAATATTTAGAAGGTTTGTAAACGTTGAGGCAGCCCGGACCCGGAAGACAACGTAGACAATTATACTGTTTATTGTTTGAAACGCTGCAGCTGACCTGGCATGCTTAGAACTGCAAACACCTGCCACATGAAAGCATAAGCCCAGTCCAATAATTACAGTCGGCAGGGGGACGATACTGTGCATGGACTCTGCGCAAGCTCCTAGTTAGCACTTACTAATCAGAAAGCATTTTCCTTGACATAAAATATTCATCTACAATTGGGTTAACTCGTAAATAAAAGATGGTCAAAAAGGGTGTTTTGATTAGGCGTGTTTGTTGATCTAGAAGCATGCAGAGGCATAGTACATTGTCTTGACAAGAACAAAATGCTAATAATGTTGTCTATTTATAACAGTGGATTTCTGGTTTACTTTCTTCATTTGGAAAACAAAAAAACCTTTTAGAGTGGGTTGTTGGAGTTTAGATGGGATTAAGACAAAAGGTGATTGCAGCTTGCAGAGGAGTATGGAGATAGAAGGGGAGGAGGAACATAGAAAGCTGAGAAAAGAAGCCAATAATGCTAATGTAAGAGGGCAGAGGCAGACAGAGGGTTGCTTTCTGGGTACTTTGGGAATAAAATGCTGTCTCTCTGCGAGGATTGGCGTGAAGAGAGAGAGAGAAAGAGAGAGATTTGTAGTTGTAGAACCATTAACTATTTGTTAATAATAATATAATATCTTTTTTAAAAGGAAAAGCATAAAAATTTGTGTCCTGCTTTTTAATTTATCTCTCATTCTCCTAACACAGACAGACTAGGTGGTTCTTTCTGCCTTTTCTTTTTGAATTTCTGCTGGACTTGTCTGCCCACTCAGAGGCGCTGACGTGGCGTAAACAAGGGAAAACTAACTCCTCTCACTCTCAGTAAATATTTTGAATTCTGGGTCCCACTCAATTAAATCTGCCTTTTATCCTTCAAGTAGAATCGAGTAACGTTAAGAATACTATACTTCTTCCCACATCCTCCTAATTTCTAATTTAGCAAATACCAATAAGTTGCAATTCGCTCCTTACATTAATTTAGTCAGATCCATGACTTTGAGTATGGAGTAGCCTTAAATTTTTGGATTAGTTGTCCTACTTTGTGAGGTGCCTACAAATCAGCGAGGGAATTAATCACTGAATCCGCCGATAAATACCCTGATCAAAAAGCCAAAAAAAAAGATGGACTTAATGAATTAATTACTGAAAATAAAAATGGCATATACATCATATTTTTATCCCTATATTGCTAAAAATTTTACCATATATTTTTACTAATTATTTATACTACTTAAGGGTAAAGCTGCGTACTACTAGACCTTCAGAGATTTTGTATCTTTGTGAATTTTTTATTGAGCATTGTTGTAACTCATTTTATAAAAATATTTTTAATTTTAAATTTCTAGAATATGAATTTATTAAATAACTTAACATTTAAGTCTATTTAATGATGTGAATTTTAAATATTAATATATTTCAATAAGTATTATTTTATAATTAAAATTTTACGAATTTCTTACTTATTTAACTATTATTTTAATAATATTTATTATAATCTATATTAAAATAAAATATTTATTGTGTTATTTAAAAAATGAAAGATCACCAACAAAAATAAAAAATAAAACCAAACAAATACTTAAAATAACCTTTTCTTTTATTATCCCATATTCAATTAAAACAACAATCATAAGTCACACATTAGACTTGGAGCACCTTTTCAAAGGAACATTTTGGGTTACATAAAAAGATGATAACATACTCTAACAGCAAAACCCAGTCAGGAGAGAGAATAGCTTTAAGCAAGGAAGTGGAAATAAAAGTAGAAAAAAAAGCTGCCTGCATAGATTTGAAAAAAAGAAAAGAAAAAGAAACGAGATCAATAATGAGAAGTATAAAGAAGGGGTCTAGACCGGTTTTGTGTAAAATTCTACTCTACTGTGATCTTCAAGCTCTCCCTCCCAAAAATCTCTCTCAAACCATCTCTCCTTACTCGAAGAATTTTATCTAGTTTCTGTTCCCTCTTAGAGCAAAAGAGGAAGCTTTTGCTTGCTATTTTCTTAGAGCTTAAGTTGTGTTTATTACTTCTTAAGAGGGCTGGGGTGGTGTTTGGTAAGAGAGAAAGATAAAGAAAAGAGATAAGAATTTAATCCTAGAAGAACTGAGGTGCTATCACAAAGGGGGCGGTTGGGGGGTGGGTTTGGCCAAGTGATGCGATCAGGAGCTTGTACGGTCCAGCAGACCCTCACAACAGAGGCTGCTTCAGTATTGAAGCACTCTCTAAGCTTAGCGAGGAGGAGAGGCCATGCTCAGGCCACTCCCCTTCACGTTGCTGCAACTCTGCTGAGCTCAAGAACCAGTATTTTGAGAAGGGCTTGTCTCAAATCTCAACCTCATAAAACTCCACTTCATCTCCATTGCAGAGCACTTGAGCTTTGCTTCAATGTGGCTCTGAACAGACTTCCAACGACACCTGGTTCGTTGCTTCACGGCCAACCCTCTCTTTCCAACGCTCTTATTGCCGCTCTCAAACGAGCTCAAGCACACCAGAGAAGAGGTTGCATCGAACAACAGCAGCAGCAACCTCTTTTGACTATAAAGGTTGAGTTGGAACAACTCGTGATATCCATCTTAGATGACCCTAGTGTGAGTAGGGTTATGAGAGAAGCTGGTTTCTCTAGTACTGCTGTTAAGAGCCATATTGAGGACTGCTCAGCATCTTCTGTATTTCAGTGCTATAGCTCTTCTGGTGGAGTTTTTTCTTCACCGTCTTCTCCTTCTGCAGCTGACACACACAGAGAGATCATCAACTCATCCACTCTTTGGCAGACGCAATTCTTGACTTACTCTTCTGAGCAAAACCAAGTTCTATTTTCACCACTTAAGAAGCTATCAACAAACTATCTGAGAGATTCGGCTTCTGTGAAGGAAGACATTAAGTTGGTGTTAGAGGTATTCCTGAGGAAAAGGAAAAAGAATAGCGTTATAGTCGGTGATTGCGTGTCCCTAACCGAAGGTCTTGTCGGGGAACTCTTGGGAAAGCTAGAGAGAGGAGACGTTCCTTTGGAGTTGAAGCAAACCCAGTTCATAAAGTTCCAGTTTGCACCAGTGTCGGTGAGGCTCATGGAAAGAGAAGATGTTGACGTGAAAATCTCAGAACTGAGGAGAAAGATTGATTCTCTCGCTGAATGTGGGGCTATTATCTATACTGGAGACCTGAAATGGACAGTTGAGGAAACTGCTTTCAACGGTGAAGGTGCTGGTTATACTCCGGTTGATCACTTAGTTTCAGAAATTGGAAACCTATTGTCTGATTATTGCAGCTCAAATAGAAAGGTGTGGTTACTGGCCACTGCAAATTACCAAACATACATTAAGTGCTTGATGAGGCAACCTTCTCTTGAGAATCAATGGGCGCTTCAAGCTGTTTCTGTTCCCTCGGGTGGGCTTGGCCTAAGCCTACGTGCTTCAAGGTATAACACATGTTGCTTTTCTCGTTTCGTAATTTTGCTTTTACTTTGGCTCATTATTTTTACCATGCGCAGATCAATAGACATATGGATTGTCCATTCCTGTGATTCTTTGTTTGCTTTTGTACTTTCTCTGATGGTCGCCTTTATGGTCTTAATAATGCCAAATCTCTGACGAAAAAGTAGGGTTTTGTGAGACATGCGAATCACTGTCCTCTGAGTTTTACTTACATTTTGTCACGACACATAAATATCAGAAGACATGCGAATCCTTGTCTTCTGATTTTTTTTTTCAAAATATTAAATAAAAGCACAATTGCCGGAAAACCGTGGAAAATTATAAATCAAAGACAATCCTTTTCTCCAAACGTAGAATTTTAAGAATAAATTCATCTTAGTCGTTTCTAATCATGACTTCTTTTTCATTTCTTTTTGACTTTTGGGATTTGGCAATTTTGATCGACTTTCTGCCATATATTTGTCGTATATACCTCGTAACTGGAAGCACAATACAACGTGAAACTCTACTGTTCTGTAACTTGTACATGTTTTAGATTAGCAATTGTAAGTGTCTGATCAATAAATAAAGGAAATTGAGATGGAGCTTATGTGCTTTTTGCAGCTTCCAAGATTCGAGGATAGCCTTCTCACAAAACCCACCACAAGTGTTGGAAGCAAAGCCAGTTTTAAGCAAGGAGGAAGGAGACAACTTCAGTCGCTGTCCAGAGTGCACCTCTAATTATGAAAAAGAAGCACAATTATTTAAACCAAGCCAACAAAAACCTTTGCCCCCTTGGCTTCAAACTCATGGAAACGATACAAATACAAAGGTAACAACAACTGAAATTGGAATCTTAAAGTTTGGTTTCTAATGCAGTGCTAGTGTTTGATGACCTCTAACTTCAAAAAAAAAATGGCAGTATGAATTGGTTGAGTTGCGGAGAAAATGGAACAGATTATGCCAAAGTATTCATCATAATAGAAGCCACTCTCAATGCCCTACTGTTCCCGCTGTGTGGAGCAATCAAAACCTAGTTGGAAAGAACCATTCACATGCTTCATCATGCCCATGGTGGGCAAGCCAAAGTTGCAACTTCCCAGATCCAAAATCTATCTCGTTTGCAGATTCACGATTAAAGCCGAATCAAAGTCCCAGTGTGCCAAAATTCAGACGACAACAATCATGCATAATGGAGTTCAGCATTGGAAACAGCACTCAAAAGCACCAAACAGGGGAATTAAGCTTGGATAATCTCAAGAATACCGAAGACAGGGAAGTGAAGATAACACTTGCTCTGGGAAATTCTTCGTTCACAGATTCGGGGAAATTGAAGAAAGGGGGAGAAGATTTGCTAAAATTATTGCAAGAGAATGTTCCTTGGCAATCTAAAACCATACCTTCTATCTTAGAAGTGGTGTGCCAATCCAAATCCATCAACAGGGATACGTGGTTAGTGATTCAAGGCAATGACACCGTCGGAAAAAAAAGATTTTCACTTGCTGTTGCAGAATCAGTTCTCGGGTCTGCTGATTTACTACTACACTTTAACACGATGAAACGAGATAGTGAGGCGACCCCATGTTCAGAAATTATTGCTAGAGCCTTAAAAAAGCAAGAAAGAGTTGTGGTTTTGGTAGAAGAGATTGATTTTGCTGACACCAAGTTCTTGAAATTTCTTGCTGATAGATTCGAAACAGGAAATTTTGAAGAACCAAGAAAAGAGACCAAAAATCATTGCCATGCAATATTCATTTTGACCAAGGGGGATACGACGACCCATAAAGATGGGATCGTTGGAAACTCTGATTCTGTCATCCAAATGAATCTGAAGGTTGATGAAGACCACCATTCTGAGAGTTTCAAAGTTCTCAACGCCGAACGCAAGAGAAAAGCGGAATGGGATATCGAGACTGTAAGCAAAACCAGGAGTCCCATAGTGAATGAAAAGAAAACACTCTCAAGGTACTCAGCTTCCAACGCCCTAGATCTTAATGAAATGGCCAATGAGGAAGACGAAAGCGACGTCAAATTACCAGGGGAGCTTAGCCCCATGTCGAGCGATCTGACGCGTGAAACCGCATCTGATCCGCTAACGACACATGGGTTTCTTGATTCGATCAAGAACAGCTTTATTTTCGATCGAAATAAGGCTCAAGACAAGGAGATGGCAGAGGCATTGTCGTCCAAAATGAAGTGCTGCTTCGAAGAGATTTTTGGGGTTACAAACACGGTTAGGTTTAACGTGGAAAAGAGGTTATTAGAAGAGATAAGGGAGGGATCAGGTTCTTTTATTAACAGCTTGTTTGAGAAATGGCTAAAAGAGGTCTTCCAAACAAGCCTGCGAGCTGTTTATAGTACTAGCGGGGGAAAGGACATACAAGTTAGGCTTTGTTACCAAGGGAAAAAGGGTGTAGTTACGGAGAGTACTGGGTTTATGAGTTCAAGTCTCCCAAAGAATATCCAAATTTCTTCTGTCGTTTCGACTGACTAAAACAAAAAAGGTCTTTCCTTGTAAAATTCACGCATGGATGGCATTGGACTCTCGGTCTGGAGTCTGGACTGGGCCACCCGGAATCGCATATGTAACTTTTGCTAATTTTCATAACATGACGTTTTCTCCTTTTCCTTTGTTATGATGTTTCCACGATTTCCTAATTATGTTTTGACCATCCCTTTTCTTCATATTTCATCTATTCTATCCAATTACTTTGATTATATACAAATATTAATAAAATAAAATAAAACAAAGATTTGAAGAGATAAAAGTGGGAGTCGGGAACAAGAAATAAAACCAAAAAAAGAAAAAAGCTGCAATAACAAAAACAAAAAAAGGAGAAAATTTTGGTCTCTTCAGTTAGAGATTGAAGGAGTAAACGATCTCTATTTGAGCTAAGATTTTATCATATTGTTCCTAATTGTGTAAGCTACACTTTGGTGTAAATAATTTATGTTTTATTCCCTCTTCTTGCTCACGATGAGATACTTTTTAGAGAGCTTTACCGTGTTGCCATTCACCATTGTTGGTGAATTTTTTTTTACGCTTGTTGATCCATAAATTGTTAGGAGGATTAAAGATTGGTGTACCCATTATTTTCCTAGTAGTGGAGATTGTTTTACTAAACTAGGTCATATAGTTTTTCTCTTACACTAAAGGTTTTGCATGTTAAAAATTAAGGTGCTTATTGATTTATATTTCTATTTATGTGTTGATCATCATTTGGTATATTTGTAGAGCCTATATCATTTATCACAAGGGAGAAAAAGAATTATTTTGTTGCTTCCATTTGCGTATATACACAATTATGTTTTTGAGCTTTCTCCCAACGAGTAGTATCAGAACAAGGTTGTCGTATCAATGCTGAAGTCAAAAATGGAAACTAACCCTAAGTAAAATGATATGCTTAAATCGTTTTAATTATGTTATTTGGAAAAGGAAGATGGAAGATTTGATTTAAGTAAAGAAATTTCCTGAACTTGCCTTTGTTATAGAAAAGCCTGAAAATATTATAGATGATGAATACAACCTATTGCATAGGTAGGTGTATAGCTATATCAGATAGTGGGTTGATGACAATGTTTAGAACCATATAGCTAGAGAAACTCATGCTAGAATCTTGTGGACCTGGCTTGATCAATTATAAGCTATGAAAACCAGTAATAATAGGATGTACTTAATCAAGTAATTGCTATCCTTGAAATATCAAGATGGGTCTCCAATGGCTGATCACATGAATAAATTTTCAGGGACTTATAAAGCAGCTCGCTAGTATGGGAGTAAAGTTTGAAGAAGATATTTAGGGGCTATTCCTTTTGGGCTCACTTCCAAAGTCATGGGAAACATTCAAGACTTTATTGTATAATTCTATTTCTGATGGTACAGTGTCCTTGGAGCTTCCCAGGAGTAGCATCTTGAATGAAGAGATGAGATCAAAATCATTCACTCCTAGTAAAATGAAAGATATAGCAAGTCGAGAGGGAAGTAAAAATCCTAGAAAGACATCAGGTGTTATCGTTACCAGAAAATGAGTCATATGAAAAAGGAATGCAGGTTGCTTAAAAGTGAGAAATCAAAGGAAAAAGGTGAAGATAATAAAGAAGAAAAGAATACTGCTGTAGCTGTATTCGATGTTGATGTTGTTATTACTGGAAAACGTGGTAACCTTATATGACAGGAATCCAGTTTGATAGTGGACTCTAGAGTTGCATTTTATGTGGTACCAATTCAAGAGCTTTTCTCATCCTATATCATAGGTGAATTTGGTAGAGTAAGGGTGAGAGACTATGGAGTATACAAGGTAACTGATATGGGAGATGTTTGGTTAGAAACCAACATTTGATGCAAGTTGCACTTGAAGAATGTTAGACATATCCCAAATTCTTGCCTTAACATAATCTAAGAGAAAGCTCTTAATATGGATGGCTATGAAACTATATTTGGTGGTGGCAAATGGAGAATCACGATTATGGTTTCAAAGTATTGAATACATATACTATTTTTAGGATATAATCTAAGTTGATAGTAGTAGAGGTGAATGTATTTGGAGATCGTAGCATAGAATTATGGCATATGCATCTTAGTCACTTAAGTGAGAAGGGACTTGACACTTTTACGAAGCATATGATTCTTCCTATTAAAGATAATTTATTAAAACCTTGCACTCATTGTCTGGTTGGTAAGCAACACAAAATTTCTTTTCATAGATCTCCTCCACATAAGAGGACATATGCTTTTGGTTTAGTTTATACCTATGTTTGCACCATGGAATCTAGAACTATTGGTGGATCTTTATATTTTGTAACATTTATTGATGACCATTCTAGAAAAGTTTGGGTGTTTGCTTTGAAGTTTAAAAGCTAGGTATTTTATGTCTTCAAACACTTTCATGCAAGTGTTAAAAGAGAAACAGGAAAAAAATTGAAATATGTCGAAGCAAATAATGTTGGTGAATATAAGGCCATTTGAGCAGTATTGTAAGAACCACAACATCAAGCTTGAGAAGACAATGCCTATGACTCCAAAATATAATAGGGTTACAGAAATAATGAACATAACAATTACTAAATGATAGTTGTGCATTAGTATGTGTGTTTTTTTAAGTATTTGGCGTGTGTTTCTTGCATAATAGGTTAGTATTATTGTGTTTTAGGACTTGTTTTGTGTGTTTTTGTTTAGTTTGATCTTCATGGTTGTTCTTTTGTGTTTGATGTTGGTTTAGGGTAAGAATTCATCATTTTGGTGTAGGAATTTTGTAGTTGAGTTAGGGACCAGGAGAAGAGAAGAGAAGTGGAGCTACTAAAGAACAAGAACCTACGACCGTGGGAAAGGGCATGTTTCCCACGATCGTGGGAAATCTATGGAGAAAGTCTTTTTCACATTAACCCACGATCGTGGGAATTATCTTTGTGTTTTCCACTTAGCCCCAAGAGTCATACAGGTTTCACTTATTTTTTTAGTTTTTCATGATATGTAATGTCACAAATCCCTAGGGCTGAAGGAGAGTTGTGGAAGCTAGCCTCCAAGAGCTAAAAGGCAGATTGAGAGACTAGAGATAGGTAGAGAATCAAGGTTTTTTATTCCCAATTAAGCAAGGAGCATTCCGTCATCCAGATTTTCTAGATTCAAGAAAAGAAGAGGAGGAGCTCGCCTCGTCTAGTTCTTATTTCGATTTTGTTCTCTTTTAGCATGCTTATCATGGATTGTTTGGTTGTTGGGGATGTTAATGATATTATGAGTGGCTAAAACACTTTTTAGGGTTTGTTGTTTGAACTATTTGTGAACCTTTGGTTGTTGATTCAATAATATAAATGTTTGTGTTATTTATTGAGCTCAAAGCTTGCAGTAAATCGAGAGAGTGAGCTTCGTAATCTGTATTAAATGTACAACGAGAGTTGACATTTAATAGACCTATAAATAACAAGTTAGTGATTTATTAGTAAGAGATTTCAATAGATTGATACACTGCCTATAGGATAACTTCATATCTAGTTGAATGTTTAGGAAAATCTTTACACATTTAGCACCCTACCCTTACAAGACACATACCCGACGTTCTGAAGGATGTCCGAGTATGTACCCTATAAGGGTGGCATGCTAAAGCAGTCACATTACTAACTTAATCATGGCATCATCATTTAAAATGTAATAATCACAATATTTAAAACCCAATTCCTCATTTTCTTTTCATAAAATTGAATATGTACATTGTAGCTTTACATTAACATCTCAAAAACTAAGAATTTACATCTCTATATACAGAACACGCTATATACAAGAGGAATTATACAAAAATTTTGTCTAGATCTTTCAGTCTCAGCTGATCGACCTTTGATCCATTTCTTCTATCTAAAAGTGCAAGAACTATACTTCTTCTAGAGTTTCTGTGTCACTAATATCCTCTCTTAAACTTGAAATGTCAATATTGCAATTTTGGTGAGTTTTGCGAACTCAGTGAGTTAACCATCCTTGATAGTTCACTCAAATCATATAACACATCAACACATACAATTACATAATTCACATGTTTTAATTTATCACCATGTAGCATCATAAAACTCATTTGTTCACAATTTTCACATTTCTCATTCAACATAATTCAACAATACATTTCAATCATTCAAAACATACATATTAAATATATATGCAATACTCATGAGACTCACTTTCAGTTGTTATTGTTGTGACTGAGTGCCTGTAACTGTCTTGCATCTATTATAGATACTGGGCTCATTAGTAACTGTCCCTTATCCGTTGGAGATACAGGGCTTATTATACATAGTGAACCTTTGGCTCTTAATCACATTCTGAGCTTTAAGCTCTTTTTCGGTGACTACTTCGGTCACAACTGTCATTATTTGTTCATGCATTCATGTAATGAAATGCATCATATGTATTTAGTCAATCAAATGTGCTCAATGTTACACAATCATATTCACTATAACAATCTCATTCACATTTGTCATCGGACCTTAGTCCGGCATTCAACATATACGTTGAGAATCACTTATTTCATATAATAATCCAATATAAAATTTAAAACAAACAATTAATCAAGTGAGACCATCTAGGTTACTCATCATAACTTTGCATAATTATATAAGGATTAATATATGCACAAATATGTATATAGATTATGTAAAATGTAGGCTAAATGACAACCCCAGGTATATTTCCTTTATTTTCATCTCATCATCATTCATTCTTCAAAACTCATATATGTCTAATTTGAACTTAGGTTTATACCTCAATAATACAAACTTATTCTAAGTTCATCACTCAATCATACACTAAGGTTCATGGCTCAATACACTTAATTCTTATAGTATCATCAATCAATCATTTACCAATCCTTTCCTAATGAATTCAGATGACCATAAAATTTGGTGATGAGGAAGGACAATGTGTGAGGAGTTTGTGGTTCAAATTTTAAGTCAATTGGATTTCTAGAGAAGAAGTTATGGTCAAAAGAGTGAAGGGTGTTAAAATTGTCAAAACGCACGATCGCGCTTGTGGACGATCATGTATTGCCTGTTGAATCCTCTCTGTCACGATCGTGCTTGTGCACAATCATGTAGTACCTGGCATCTCCCTTCTAACACGATCGTGCACTATTTGATATCTCCTCTTTGTCACGATCGTGCTTGTACATGATCGTGCAACTCCCCTAAGGTTCTACAAGCACCATCATGCAACTCTTCTGAGGTTTCCTCTCTGTTACGATCATGTTTGTGCACGATCGTGCACTTCCTGATGGCTATTCTGAAAATAAATTTTTGGGTCAATTTTTCATGTCCATTTTGATAAGGAAATAGAAGTAATTAGGCAATACATTCTTATAGAAAAATGTTGCCATATGTCTTAAGTTTCTAATGACACCAATTTCATGCATTTTAGTTTAGTATTCTACAAGTTATACCTTAAATACTTAAGAATGTTCCTAAACTGCGACAACACACTGTACTCAACTTCAAGCCAATTTTTGAAACCCTTAAAGACAGAATTCAAATTCGATTCCTTCATAAACAATATAGCCATATGTCTCTAATTCAATCTAAACATAAAATCTTCCCATTTGGATATGTACAGATCAAGATATGGCTAAAATACATATGCATATTCAGTGAAAACACTCCATCTAACATATTCTAGCACACTTCATCACCATTTTCATCCTAGTTCCTCTCTTTTGCTTAGTCTATCATTTCTAGCTTATGTCCTCATTATTTCCTCTTCATTACCACTTCCATTTTAACTCATTTTCAATCACAAACCAATCATATTCTTTGTTTAATCATAACACCAACAATAGAACATGAAACATCCTTCTACCTATCAAATTTTGCTGCACCTTTTTCCTACACCAATTGCAATGATCCTTTTCTTTCAAACTCATCTCAACAAAAACTTATGAAATATTAATCATCATAATACAAAAACAAGACACTAATGTGTTCATTTCTTTACCACGTTCCAACATATATAAAACACCATTTTATGATCATTTAACCTCTAACTATCAGTATACATGTTTCATTCAACAAATCATAAAGAACCATATGATACTTACTTGATAAAACTCCAAACTCTTCAAAATCACGTAAATCCTAGCTTTCCATAGATCACACGAACATCAACATGGAGGTCGGTAGATTAGGTTTTTGTTTTTGACAAATGAAGAAGATGAAAAAAATAAGGACAAGGTTTAATGTTGATGGAGGTGGGTAAGTGTCGGGGAAGTGAAGAAGCTTGAAGAAGTTCACGAAGAGATGAAGAAAGTAAGAAACAAAACAATTAAAATGGTCTTTCGCTGATAAAAGAGTCGTGGGTGAGGGTGTAGCCTGAAAAGTGACACTTGTCACTTACCACATGTCACCACCTTATGGTTCCCTTGAATAATTGGTCTATTTGTCTCCAATTTCTACTCCAATTATTACCTAATTTTCAATATCATATTCTCAACAAATCCTAACACCATTTGCCAATTATATCAACTCCCATTTGACACTTATTTTTACTACCATAATTTAATTGTCTTGCCACTTGACATTTTTTCTAGTCCAAAAATATTCATAATTTCAGAAAATATTCCAAATTTCACGAAAAATTTTAAATCAAAAATTATAATCTCCAAATCAATTTTCATGACAAAATATTCACTAACCACATCATAATCACATTTATAAATCAATTGTACCTGGAAAATGTCAATGAATGCATGTACAATCATTTTAAAGTGTGCAATAATTAATATTCACATATGTGTGTATGCTATATAATGAATAAGCATGAAATGCACTTTCTAACTTCTCAATAATCTCTCATGTACACTATTCTAGGGTTCTAACCCTTAATATGGGATAAAGGGATGTTATAGCACATCGAGAGATACCAAAGTTAGTCGTAATTTATTTAACTAGTGACATTTAGTTGCACCTTGAGAGAGGGTAGCACAAATTTTAGGAAATCTTAAACTAAGCATAAATTGAATCAATTAACTAGAGGGGAGCAGATAGGGATAATGACAAGTTTTAATTCTTAATCTTGATTTTCTCCAAGTTTTAGTTTACGATTTTGGTTTCTGTTGCTTTGTTTCTGTTTCTGTTTAGTTTGTATTTATTTAATTTATCTATTTAAATTTGATTGAATCGATTTCTTAAACAAAGAAGAACCTGAATTAAGTGCTACCTAACCACAATCCTTGTGGGATCTATATCCCCTTTTTAGTAAAAGTTACGACCTGTATACTTGCGGTTTTAAGCGTAAATTGAGTAGTTTGGTTTGCAATCGACAAAAATAAGGTGTATGCTCTTTCATGCAAAATTGTTTAAAGCTTTTTTGGGATGAAACAATGAGAATTGCAGTGGACTCAATTAACCTCTCTCCTCCAATCCCTCTTAATGGTGATATTCCTAAGACAGTTTGGAGAGGAAAAGATGTCTCATTTGAACACTTAAGAGTGCTTAGCTAAAGGGAATTCATTCATATCCTAAGAGATCAAAGATTTAAGCTTGATGCGAAATACGAGCAGGGTATCTTCTTAGGCTATGGTAATAAGGAGTTTGGATATAGTTTTTAGGATATGGTTAATAAATAGCTTGTTAAATCTGAGATGTTATTGTTAAAGACTACCCAAATGAAGATATTGAAAAAAACCTAAGCCAATGCCATTAGCTAGAAATGATACTGTTGTTGAGCTAGTGCTTCCTGTTAGGGTTGCTAATAACGAAGGAGATATAATTGTTGATTGTGAGAATAAAGAAAATAACCCTGCACTATATAACAATACTGATATGCCTGTTAAACTAGCTCCACTAGAACCAGCACCACCAGTTGAGCCTTAATTAAGAAGATCTATTAGACAGTATCATCCTTCATAGAGATATTCTTCATATATGTTGTTGACTGATATGGGAAAGCCAGAAAGCTATAAGAAGGCTATCTTATAGGATCACAAAGATAAGTGGTTAAATGCCTGATATGTGCTTAATTGATTATACATTTACTCCATTACACTTAGTAATTAATGATATAAAATTGCTTAAGATACTCACTTTAGTTTGTATGTAGTTTTAGGTACAATTTGAAAGAGAAATAACTAAAATGAGTTGAAAGCACTACATTTGAGCTGTTTTCTAAAGATTCACAATCCTTTGTCTTCATGGAGTAAGAAGAAGAGGATTAAAAAAAAAAGAAGAAGACAAGAAAATGAAAACATAAAGAAGAAGAACCAAGTTATGTTGCTCACGACCAAAGATGGAAATAAAATGCACAGCTGTGAACAATCAGTCACAGTTGTGCATGGATTTGCATGGCCACCACTTGTCCATTTAACAATAACCTGGTATTCTATTATAAGAGAAGTGTGGTGAGTAATGGCTGGATGATGGATGGTGGAATGCTGCACTTTGGTTGGAGAAAGATAATTGGGAAAGGATTAACAATCACTCAGGCCATATTAATTTGGCATGGCTATGAGCATTAACTCACAATATGGCACCCCACTCCCATTAGACATTTGTGCCCATATGTCCTTTTGACATTTAAGCGCATGCCCGACGGAAGCGGTGCACCAACTACATCACTTTCTCTTACTTATGGCATCATAAATTAAAACATAAGAATCAGCATGGCTAAAACCCAAATTCCTCATTTCATTTCTTAAACAATATGTATATTGTGGCTTTACAATAACATCCATATATGTACATTATCAAAAACTAATCAGAGTTTATATTTTTGTATACAAAGCATGCTACATACATGAGGAGTTATACAAAAATTTATCTAAATCTCTCAGTCCCAACTAACCGACCTTTGAGCCATGTCTTTTATCCAAAATTAATACTAGTTCTCTTCTAAATTGACTTAGAAGCTATATCGTCTCTCTCGAACTTGAAAAGTCAATGTGTAATTTTTTGTGAGTTTTATGAACTCTGTAGGTTAACCATCCTCGATGGTTCACTCATATCATATAACACAACAATCAATGCAATCACATAGTTCATATCATTTCAAGTATCATCATGTAGCATCATAAAACACCTTGTACACAATTTTCACATTTCTCATTCAACGTAATTCAATAATACATTACAATCATTCAATTTGTACATACAAGAAGTGTATATGCAATGCTCATAAGACTCACGTTCGTTTATTTCGTTGTTATGATCGAGTGTCTTTTTCACTGTCCCGTATCCGTTATGGATACAGGGCTCATTAATACTATCCCTTATCTGTTGAGGATATAGGGCTCATTTTACATATTGAGCTAGAGGCTTTTAGCACATTCTAAGCTTTAAGTTTTTTTTACTAGTGACTCCGGTCACTAGGGGTGTTCAAGAAAACCCGCAAACCTGTGAACCGGACCTGAACCGCATGAACCGAACCTGTAAATAAGGTTAACCGAACCTGAGTTCAGGTTTGGTTCGAACCGAACCTGAAAAATCAGGTTCATGGTTCAGGTTCAGGTTTCTAACTTGCGGTTCTAGGTTAACCGAAC
>JAOSBP010000008.1:25623839-25643194 GCA_027563825.1 Erythroxylum mucronatum
ACACTTTTTCTTTTTAATTCTTGCTATTTAACTTCATTTCAATCAACTCATCCACTTTCTTCTCATAATCCATATAAATGTACTCAATTATCAAAGCCGTCAAAATTAAACAATTCATTTCTCATAAATTTTTCTTAATTTCATCCAATTTCCTTAACTTCCTAACTTTTCTCACCAATTTCTTTCTCAATTAAATTCATTTTAATATTTCTAATGTTCATCAAAAATTCGGGGTCCAACAATAAAACAACGTTATTTTTTAATTTTTAAAAAAATAAATTCTAGCAAGGCCGAGAGGTGAGCCACAGACCACCTAGCTCGTAGGTCTAGCTAGGTTAGGTTAGGAGTGGCCCGGGCCTTGCCGGCCCATTGCCATCCTTATGCCTGACATCAAGTAGTAACTGATATTGGTTTTGTATTACTTCTCTTTATAAATTTATGATGAGTTTGGTAAAGGTTTATGATCAATTTCAATGTTGGTTTTATTATTCTTTTCAACTTTTCATACCTTTATGTAAGACAAGTGCCTTTCTATAAGCAACACTGGTGCTTGTTGTGCCTTGTTCCATTAGCTTCTCCATTTTTAGACATCTTTAAATTAGAATTAGCTCTCCATATCTTTTATGAATTTGTTGTCTATCTTTTTTTGTTCCTAATAACTCCAAAATCTCATTAATTGGATAAATATAGATAAAGTAAGCATTAAATCTCATATTATGTCCTCAAATTCATCACTTATAAGACAAGGAACTAAAAATAGAAAAAATGTAATAAAACCTATATAATATTGTTTTAAAAGTTCCGAACTATAAGTAAAATATAGACCTAATATCTTAAATATAATAAGAGTGCAAAGATATGCAAAGAGAAATTTGAGAAAATAAATAAGTACTTCAAAAAAGTGAAAGAAATCAACAAGAATAGACCAAAGATTCAAAGACATACTCTTATCTGTAACGACTTAATGTTTATACAAAGTAAATGGTAAGATTAAGGGTTCAACATATACTAGTGATGCCATGACCGTGAATCCCATAAACACGATAGAATTGTTAATGATTCAATTAGAGAGGTAGTGGCCTTTGCAATAGGTAAACTACTTTGAAACAACCCCACAAGATAGGTAAAGAGGAAAAAATTGAAGATGATATAGAAGAAGAATAAGAAGAAGATGGAAAGGCTTAGGAAGATGAACTAGGTGTTGGTTTATACATCACAATCAATCAGTTAGTTGTACATTTACAATAATAATCAATTAAAGATATTCTTTAACATATGCAAGTTTATTTAATTAACTATCAGAAGATATAGTGTATGAGATAAATGTACTTTATAAATGAAATTACGATAAGATTATAATAATGAGATTCATGTTTTATTTATATGATATCCATAAATTGTTCTTAATTGTTACTATATTAGGACTAGACATTAATAATATAGAAAGAACATATATGTTATGTTTCTTCCTTATGAAAGAAATAGTTGATTTTATGGACTAAAATATGGAGTTGCTTAAACAAATGTACGGATGCTTATTCTAGAACAAGTTCTAGTTTGACTTGATATGATAATTTCATAAGGAACATTACTTACATGCTTAACGAGCTTATTGCAATTATTATATAGATGATCTTTTGACTTAAGATATCTAACATATCTCGTATAGGGATCTTTAGATTGTGATACTACTACTTAGGACCGATCCTAATCTAAGGTAACTTGATTAGTAATCCTTAATATAGCATAAACTATATGAAGGTAGCTAAGTTATTGGTGGAATTGTTATTTACATCCTAAATTAAATCTTAAATTCCTAAAATTGAAAAACATTATATAAAGAAGTAGGGATTGATCCTACGAGGAATTCTAGTTTGGCCAATGTTACAAAATAAAATAGGGGTTATGGTAATATGAATTTTCTTGTCAAATAAAATAAAGGAAATAATAAACTAAGAGTTATTAATAGAACAAGCATTGATTTTTGCTTTCATATTTTAAAACTACAATTGATCATTGGCATAAAATAATTATTTCCTTAATCATATATTTCTTTTGGAAAATGAAAGAATGAATATATTACTATAGCAAAAGCTACTACAATATTACAATATAACAAAGTTCATCCAGTTACGATTAAGTAGGAGTTTCTAATAGGATTAGCCATTCAAAATACAAAAGTTTGCATTTTACAATAGATTGCAGCACCTACTTTTACCTTCATCTAGTCATAAGTGCGATTTAGCTTTCATAGATGCAGGTAGAAGATGGTCAACCCTCTTGGCTAACAAAGTAGCTCAAAACCAATTCACTATTTTTTCATCTATCTGGCATTTATCTTCCTTAATTTGTTTATATAGACGATTGCTTCTTTCCTTCCATATTATGTCTATGGTAGTGATGAAGACGATTTTCTTTAAGAGAGTAGTTTGTTTTCCAGGTTTGGAATAGCTTATAAACCGTCTCAAGGTATGCTCTCCCTCGTAGGCATAATAAGCTGCATCCACCATATATAAAATTCTATATGGCTTTACTATACTCACAAGTAAAGAACAAATGATTTCTATGCTCATTGGCATTATGGCACAGGACACATGAAGTATCAGTTGGCCTAAACCATCTGCATTTAGTCCTTAGCCTTTTTTTTTTATAGCTAGCCAAGTAATGAAGAATGCTTTTGGATTGAAGGACTTATACCAAATAAGATTATACTAAGGGACCTCCACGGATTCATACTAGAATAACTTTTGACAGGATTCATTGGTGAAGTGACCTTGTGGATTTAAAGACCAATAGATCTCATATGCTATTCTCTTGTCCCTCAGTTATGGAAGATGATCCAACAGTGTTTGGAAGCCTTGAAAGTTGCCACGCCATACACCATTATGAATTAATTTAGAGACTCGTGACTCCACTAGCAATCGGTTGATCAGATGTACAAAGATTGGATTGTTGATAAGTAGACTATCATCAAGCCAATTATCGTACCATATCCATATATCCTCACCTCCATGAACTCTATGTTTGATATAAGGGTAGATCAAATGCCTCATTTGTAACAACCCAGATCACCCACTCATAGATATTATCCGCTTTAGCCCTTGGCCCAACCAAGCCCTTACCGTTTTGCTTTTCCCGAGGCCTTCCCAGGAGGTCACCCATCCTAGAACTACTCTCACCCAAACACATTTAACCTCGGAGATTCGATGGGATCCGGTGCATTAGGCCATGGAAAACGCACTTGTAAGGGAGAGGTATTTGTATCCTTATAAGGTGTACTTCGTTTCCCTCTCCAACCGATGTGGGATCTTACACTCTCCACCCCCTTAGGGCCCAGCCTAGCTGGCACAACGGTTCGGGTACTAGCTCTGATACCACTTGTAACAGCCCAGATTACCCGCTCACAGATATTGTCCGCTTTGGGCCTTAGCCCAGCCAAGCCCTTACGGTTTTGCTTTTTCTGAGGCCTTCCTAGGAGGTCACCCATCCTAGAACAACTCTCACCCAAGCACATTTAACCTCTGAGTTCCGATGGGATCCGGTGCATTAGGTCATGTAAAACATGTCTGTAAGGAAGAGGTATTCGTAGCTTTATAAGGTATACTTCGTTCTCCTCTCTAACCGATGTGAGATCTTACATCATCTTTAGCAATTGGATAAAAGACTAGAATAAATGCTTTGTGACATCAATTGAAAATAATCATAAAACAAAAGCACATAAAAGCAACCTAATATATGAATGAAAGAAATACTTCATATTAAGACCTAATTGCCTCCCAATCTTCAAAGTTCCAAAAGAGTTCCACTTCCTTAAATCAAGATAAAGAAAATTAGCCAACAATGGCCATAACTACTAACATGTGAAAGAAAAATACTACTATAATGTATACTAAAGAAATGAAAGGGGACTTTGTGAAAAGCTAAAATTTTCAATAAAAAATTTGGATGGTTTGTTGTCAGAGTTTTTTTTTTCTAATTTCAATTTAATTCCAATAATCTGATTTGAATCTACAAAATAAAACATTTTTCAGCCTAAATCTTCTTAATTCCCCTTTATTAATAGTGATATTGCTTTTTTATTTTAAACTTTTGAATTTGAATTAAGGGCCAATCTTTTCTTTTAAAAATATTAAGTTTGAATATATTAAGACAAGATTATAGAGGATTTGAATGCTAAAAACTACACAAAATGATGACACATTAGTGATTAATAAAGGATTCTTCACCCTAAAATATTAGAAATAATGTTATATTATTCTTAAATAGTATTAATTTATAAATCTGTGGTTAAGGTGGAATGACGTTTTGAAATAACTTTTAAATGTCTTTATAGGAATTGATTCTAATTCTATAGAACTAATATATAATAGACATTAATTCTATGTTTTTTGTCTAATTATAACATTGTATAATAAAATTATCGAATTATGCAAAAAAATCATGCAACTAAAGGTTAGACAAAACCACTTTGACATTTTTAATATTCAAGTGATCATAATATGTAGTTAGACTTCGCTTTTGATATATGGATATAAATTATTTAATTATAGAATTAAAGATAACTTAAAGGAGTTTAATTTATCTAATCCTAAATATAGCTTAGAGTTATAATTTATATCCATTACCAACATATTTAGGAACTTAATGAGTTACACATAAAGAATAGCTTAAGAGACACTACAACTAAAGGAACTTTTAGGGATGAAAAATTTCTTCACTAAAAGTCCCAAAATCGTCGCTAATGACTTATTCGTTGCTAAAATCTTTACCAAATTTTCATAGAAAAAAACTATAGGCGATATTTTCACCAAGTTGCTAATTGTTTTTTTTTCTACGAGTAGTTTCGTAGTAAAAAAGTATAGGCAATGTTTTCCTAAATCGTTGCCAATAAATTTTTGCTACGCTTCATTTTCGTCGCAAAAACTTATTAGCTATGTTTTCAAAATCTTAGCTAATACATTTTAGCTACAAAAAGAAAGTGTAGCTAAAAGTGAGTCGATGTTTTTAATATTCGGCTACATTTCTTGAATCGTAGCCAAATGTTTTTAGCTACGCCTTTGAAAACGTAGCCAAAAATAGTTGGTGACATTTTGAAATTTTTAATATACATTATAACTAAATATTAAATCATGTAAATTATAATTATTAATGACATTTTTAATCGATATCATTGTATGTGATATTTAGATGTTTTGTTGTATAGCTTATTATGCAAAAATATAATAAAAATAATTGAAAATTAGAAGCATTGTATATAGAAAATAAAATATCATTAAATTTGATCATGTACAAGATGTTAATTACAATTTCAAACATACTTATATACAAAATAAAAATAAAAATATTAGTTTAATAACTAAGACTCGTTTTCATCTTCACTGTTTATATAATTCGGGCTAAGTAAATTTCTAACCAACTTTTCAAGCTTGCCAATTTTTTTTCATTATGTTCTAATTTAGCATTAAGTGACTGATTGTCCTCTTTAAGAAGTTGAACATATGGTGGTCTTGATGAGGACGAAGCAGTTAGCTTAGGCCTAAACCCAAGACCTTTGATGTAGCCAGATCGTGTACCAAACATCTTGTTGCAAATGTCATCTACATTTGGCTTATGACATGTGCTTAATTGATTGTATAATTATTTCATGACACTTAGCGATTAATGACATGAAATTGCTTAAGATACTAACTTTGACTCATATGTGATTTTAAGCACAATTCGGAAGCAAATAAGTTAATGTGAGTTGAAAGCACGATATTTGGGCCATTTCCCAAAGATTAATATTCACTTGCCTTTATAGAGCAAGAATGAGAAAAATTATAATAAGAAGAAAACAAATTTAGTCTAAAAGAAGACAACCAAGAAATAGCTGGAAAAGCAGCAAAACGACAACACCACATAAAGAAAATGCCAGCTACCCAGCTAAGAAATGTTGGACCAAAATAGCAATGCAAGAGGCTACTGGCAGGAGCAAAACGACAATGCAAGAGGCAGCATAAGTAAGAAGCAACGCAACATCCCAAAGCATTAATAAAATGACGTGCATCGTAGACATTAATAGGCAAGGAGTAGCAAAATTCATAGCCAAGAGAATGAAATGCAGACACATAATCATAGACCAAAACGCAACATAGGAGGACAAAGTGAGAGCAAAACGCTAGCTGCTGGGAGAGACGAAATGTTGTCGTGGGTAGGAAATAAAAACGCTTATTGGCAAAAAGATAAAATCCAGAAGCAATGAGTTTTTTTTGGACGTTTTTTGGGGTTTTAAGAACAGAATAAAAGGTTTTAAGATAGAAAAGGGGGCAATCTTCAAAGGTGTTTTGGTAGTGGGGGCTAAAGAAAATTTTATGGGGAGCTCTTGATTTAAATGAAAAGAAGGGGCAAAGCTCTCAACCTGGAGAGACTTATGGAGGGGTAGCTTCTCGACATCGGTTCGGAGACGACATCGACGCCGATAACTTGATTACGCATTCCTTCTTTGTATTTGTTGTTTCTTTCTCTCTTTAGAAATTGATGATGTTATCCTATTTGCATGGATTTGGGTATTGTGAAAAGATGATTTTAATGTGTTCATTGGATCATTTTATTACAAACCCATTGCTAGAATATTCAATATAATTTGTAATTATTATGTTGAAATTCATTTGTAGCAACTAATGGTTCGTAATCATTAGGGATAACATAACCTAGGTTAAATGATGCATCATATGTGGTTGTTGCCTTGATTAATCGATTTTCCTAATTCGTAATGCTACTACCCAATTGAATTTAGATATCGTATCCTAGGTTATTTTGTAGTTAGGTTTAATTAACGATCGTATCTTAATTAAACAATACTTAAAGGAAAACTCAGGTTAATTAGTAATCCACGATTAATAGTTGCTAGGAGAGGTTTGAGAACAACAAATCAATGAAATATGTTTAATTAGGGTGTAGGTCGAGATTGAACTAAATAAATGGATCCCTATCGAATTCCCCACTTTTAATTTTATTGCATGTTTTTGCTTTTGTTAGTTAGTTTAGCTTTATTTTATTTCTTATTTTTAAAACCAAAACCCCCTAAACCTAAATACCAATTATTTTCATTTCAATAACTTTACACACACTCTCTATGGGATCGACCTAGACTCACAACCGCTATAGTAGTAGGTCTAGTTTATTTTGACTAATGTTACGACGCACTATCAATTTTGGCATCATTGCCAGGGAGTGCAGTGTTTTACTTTTTGTTTGTGATTTTAATTAATGTTTTGTACATTTTTTTATAATTAATTTCTTTTCATTTATTTCATTATTTGTTTACTTTTGTTTAGTGTTTCTTGTGTTAAAAAAATTATATGGACTGAAGTAATTTCTTTTATAACTTGTATTCTCAATTTTATAACCAAATTTGAACCGATCAACCTAATATTAGTTATGGATGGGATAACCATCAGAATTACATCCTTGATAGTATGCAGGATGCACAACAATTTTCGTACGGACCAGAAGCTTCTTATTACGACTTAGGTACACCTCTGGATGACTATATCAAGACTTGTAATTCTGACAATCTTTAATTTCAACAGGATATGCAGCAATTTTAAGAGAGTATACAATAGACCCAACAGGATATCCAACAATTCTAGCAGGATAAAAGGAAATTTGGTCTAGTTTCCAAAATTGGGAGAGCCAATAAAACTCAGGTACATCTTTGGAAGAATCGATTAATATTGTGAATGCTAATACTTTGCAAATGTAACAGGGTGTACAATAATTCCAGCAAGAAGGATGTCAATTTTGGCATTATATAAGGTATAGCATCCAAAATGTGGAGAGTCAACTAAATTCAAGTACGTCTCTGGAAGAATTGATTAATATTATGAATGCTAATACTTTGTAATTTCAGTATGATTTGCAGTAGTAGTTCCAGCAGGAATTGATGCAAGCCTATCAAGATACAAAGTTTAGACTCCAAAACGTGGCAAGTCAAATGGGTGAGATCGTAGTGAGAATCGACTGCCTAGAATCACAAATGGAAGAAGAGAAGCCATATCAACCTGAGGAGTACCTAATGGATGTTAGTGTAGAAACCTTATAGAGTGATGAGGAGCATGAGAATTTTGAGAGCAATACTCAAGGAATTGCTTGTGTGGAAGAAGTTAAGGAGGAGCTTAAGGCAGAAAAAGCTATATCTTTTATGTCAAAGGTAAATATTGAGTTTCATTTTGTTGTTAAGAATGACTCTTTACTTTTACCTATCAAGTTAGAGGAATTAAATGAGGAAGAAAAAGGTGAAGAGACATTCGAGATCTATCTAGAGTGCATGGACTTAGTAGAGATTAAGAGTCTGAGGATAGGGAAGACGTTGAATGGAATTGATTATCAACTAAGGCCCTATTCAGAAGAACCTTACATGGAAGAACCGCATGTGCCACAAGAAGATAATAATTTTGTAGTGTAAGGAGAAGTATGGAGTCAAGCTAGCGACACTAAACAAAGGCGTTTCTTAGGAGGCAACCTAAGGGATGTTAATTTATCTTCTTTAAATTTTTACATTTAGTTTTTATATGCATGTGTGTTTTTAGTTTGTCTGTTTTTACTTGTTTTTAAGTTTTCAATCAAAATGAGAAAAAGAATAAAACAAATAAACAAACAAACAATTTCTCGTTTTTTTGTTGTTTCTAGGATTATATAGTTATGATTAGAGTGTAAATTGACTAAAGAATTTCATAACAACTTTAACATATACATTTACTTTTGTGATTAGTCAATATGCATTATCTTTGAAATAGTAGTAACTAGTGGTAGACAATGCTATTGAGATTTTGAGCCTTTATAGACTGACTCATCTATATCAGTCTCTTGTCTTTGATAATGTGTGACCTTCATGACTTGTACATTCTAATTTTGCTTTGATTTACTATTCAAGACCACATTTTTATCATATGCATTAACATGGAGATGATTAGGGATTCTTTACTTCACAAGCTACATTAGCCAAATAGCCTACCCTATTAACATAATTTTTTCATTGATAAGCCCCTTTGAGCTTTATACCTTTCTTTTTGGATAAACCACATTATATGCTTTAAACTTAACCAAATGTCCTACCTAAGCCATAAAGCTAGTGGAACATTTGTGATTGTTTAGAATGTGGATGTACAAAATTCTAAGTGTGGTGGTAACATATGTGTGGGCTGGTTATAATGGTTAGGATGTTATTTTATGTCATATCAATGAAATTCCCTTATTAATGTAGTTTCTTTTAATGTCTATAAAAAAATAGCAAAAGAAAAAGAAAAAAAGTTTACATAAATGTATCAAGGAGGAAGTGCATATGTGTTGAAAAGTTGTTTTTGATTAATGCCTCCTCCTAAAGTTGTATTGAATAGGTTATTTGAGTATGTTAGATATGAGGTAGATGTTGGCTTGGAAGGTTCACTTTTTGTCGTTTCAATGTATTGCCATCAATGGTATAAGTGATCCTTTCGAATTAGTATATGTTTCATGTAGTTTGTGTATGAGAACTTGAATTTGAGTTGTGAACTATTAGTGTTGCATTCGTCATAGCTGACAGCATAAAGTTTTGTATGAATGTTAACTCGTGCACTTGATATCTCATTGAGTGTTACTTTTGTTTCATTAGCTTTAATGACTTTCTTACTACTTGACCTAAATACATCTCACCTTACCTTTGCCCACATTACAACCTTGAAAAGTCCTTTGATTCATAATTTTACATGTGAACTTTAGTGGTGGAGAAATGAAATGATATACAAAGTTATGGAATAACATAATCATGAATGGTGTTAAGTGTACCCATAAACATATCTTATTTAAACACATTTTCCATGTCTACCATTAGATTGCTTGATTTTAAAGGTACTAAATGTTGATTGACCATGAGTAAAAGTTTGGAATGTTGAGTTCTTGCTATGATTTTTGAAAGTCATTCATCTTGGCTTATAATTATATATTCTTGGAATATATGGGAATTGAGTAAATGTTTTTGGGTCAATGAGCTTAATTTTGCTGTTTTGCTTGAGGATGACCAAAATATAAGTGTGGGGGAAATTGATATGTGCTTAATTGATTGTATAATTACTTCATAACATTTAATGATTAATGACATGAAGTTGCTTAAGATACTCACTTTGACTCATATGTGATTTTAGGCACAATTCGGAAGCAAATAAGTTAAAGTGAGTCAAAAGCATGATATTTGGGTCATTTTCTGAAGATTAATATTCACTTGCCTTTATGGAGCAAGAATGAGAAAAATAAGAACAAGAAGAAAACAAATTTAGTCCAAAAGAAGACAACCAAGGAGTAGCTAGAAAAGGACCAAAATGACAACACCATATAAAGAAAATGCTAGCAGCCCAGCCAAGAAACGTTAGACCAAAACGACAATGCAAAAGGCTACTGGTAAGAGCAAAACAATAATCCAAGAGGCAGCATAAGTAAGAACAACATAGCAGCCCAAAGCATGAATAAAATGCACAGACATTGATTGGAAAGGAGCAGTAAAACGCATAGCCAAGAGAATGAAACGCAGATGCACCACCATGGTCCAAAACGCAGCACAGGAGGACAAAGTGAGAGCAAAACGTCAGCTACTGGGAGAGATGAAATGCTGTCGTGGGCAGGAAATAAAAACGCATAGTGGAAAAAAGATAAAACGCAGAAGCAACGAGTTTTTTTGGAGGTTTTATGGGGTTTTAAGAATAGAACATAAGGTTTTAAGATCGAAGAGGGGGCGATCTTCAGAGGTGTTTCGGTAGTGGGGGCCAGAGCAACATTTCTGGGGAGTTCTTGATTTTAATGAAGAGAAGAGGCAAAGTTCTCAACCTAGAGAGACCCATGGAGGGGTAGCTTCTAGACACCAGTTTGGAGGCGACATCGACGCTGACAACCCAGTTAAGCATTCCTCCTTTGTATTTGTTGTTTCTTTCTCTCTTTAAATTGTATGGGTTTGGGTATTGTGAAAAAAAACTATTTTAATGCGTTGACTAGATCATTTTATTACAAACCTATTGTTAGAATATTCAATATAATCTGTAATTATTGTGATGAAATTTATTTGTAGCAATTAATTGTTCGTAATTATTAGGGATAATATAACCTAGGTTAAATAACGTGTTATATGTCGTTATTGCCTTGATTAATCAATTTTCCTAATTCATAATGCTACTACCTAATTGAATCTAGAGATCATATCTTAGGTTATTCAGTACTTAGGTTCAATTAACGATCGTATCTTAATTAAACAATACCTAAGGAAAAACTTGGGTTAATTAGTAACCCATGATTGATAGTTACTAGGAGATGTTTGAGAACAACAAATCAATGAAATATGTTTAATTAGGGTGTAAGACAAGATTGAACTAAAGAATCGGGTCCCTACCAAATTCTCTACTTTTATCATTTTTTACATGTTTTCTTTAAATTGCTTTTGTTAGTTAGTTTAGCTTTATTTTATTTTCTTATTTTTAAAATCAAAACCCCCTAAACCTAAATACCAATTATTTTCATTTCAATAACTTTACACACACACTCTCTTGGATAGACCTAGACTCATCACTGCTATAGTAGTAGGTCTAGTTTATTTTGATTAGCGTTATGACACGCTATCAGCTTATTTCTATCAAACATTGATGTTTGCAACAACTCTTGCTTCTTATTCTTTTTTTTAAAAAAATCAATATTCAATTCAAATACTATTAGTTGGTACTACATAAATAAATAATCCTAAAATTTAAACAAAATTTTATACTTGCATAATTATTGTGCGTTTTTTCAGACATTCAACTTTCACCTTCCTCATAGTATGTTAGTTTGTAAAGTGTGATCCTATCACATTGTTGTCCATGTAGTTTGTTCAGACTATGTTTTATGAAAAAAATACAAAACATAATAAATAATAATATATTTATGAATATAATTATAACTTATAAGCAAAGAACTTATATATCCATTTCGCAGGACAACAAATGATTTGGAGCCTTGGTTCTGAAAAGTTTTCATTTTTCCTCTATTAACCTTGGATTTCTCACACTTTTCCTAAATAAAGAAAAGAAAAAGTCATTAAATTGTGTAACAAGATTAATGGAAATAAACATGAAGAGAAAGAAAACAAACATTAACATTGGCAGTGGCCCAATAATTACGCAAATTGCTCCAATTTTCTAGAGACATCCATTCGGTGTTCCTTGCCTCCTCATCCAAATGAAAAGATTTGTATTATTGATGTAGTCGATAACGACGATCCTTGGTCCTTTGTTTCAACAGTGAAGTCACATGGTTTGAAACATCAGGGTTGTCGATATTGAAGATATTGAGCTTTATCTGTGAACAAAAAATAAAAGTGAAATTAATCTTTAGATAAGTAAAACAATGTTGCATATAATTAACTAAATTGAAAATTTACCAAAACTTTATCCAAAGCATTATCTAGCAAGTTGTCTTCCTTTAACTGCTTGTCATGCTTAAGGAAAGGCAATAAAGTTCTGGCATTTACCCCCAACTCACTAGACAATTTTGCTGATTGAATCTTGTCTACAGGACGACCTTGTAAGGTATTAATATGTACAGACAACTTTTTGTTCATTGCAGCATTCATTTGTTGCAACTCACAACCTTTAGTTATACCTTTAACTCTTTTTTTGACGTTGATATTGGAACCTGAAAATAGATCAATAATGATAAGAAAATACACATTAAACACGTAAATGTATATTTGAGCATAAATAAGTCTATTTGTAGGTGTTAAAGAATAATAAACCTGCATATCCCCCAATACTAGTTGAGGCAGATGGAGGTTATTGCTAATTGGGTTCATTGGTGGAGAAGTCGATTGTTGATGTTGGCTAGGATTCGATTGGTTAGATTATTGTGGGGGAGGAACAATTTCGATACTTGCCACTTTCTTCCCTTTGTTTCTACCAAGTGTCATTATATTGGATATTTATAACTCAAACATCAATAATATGCATAAACATATCTCAAATATCAACAAGAACCAGAAGTTAGAGATATGTCATTACAAAATGTAAGCAGCATTGGACTTAGAAGTAAACAGTTAGGTTTTGTTATTTCAAAGATGCTCCAAATTCCATATTTGTGTTTAGATAGGGATTGATTATCTTTAAATGTTACAGTTAGATATATCTAAGTTGTTATTTCATTATAGGATTTTAGCTTTTAAGGTTTTGATGTATATAGGGTTTTGACCTATATAAGGCTATGTTATTTTCTCACCTTTAAACCCAAAATTTTTAACTCCTTATAACATTCATCAAATTATTAGAACAATATGTAACATCTTATTTGGAGTGATAGTCAATGGCGAGTCTACCTAAATCTTCAATGGTGCAAATGGATTAGGCAAGAAACTTAAGATCTTCAATCTCTCCTTTGTAGATGAATTTTTAATGCTTTGTAGGTTCAATATGGAATTAGTGAATGTTATCCTTATCTCTTCATAAAATTTTCAGAAGTTGTGAAGCTTGTTTGTTCTAAGAGCAACTTATTTGCGTTTGTTAGATACCAAAACTTTAAAAAGAAGTCTCCTTAATTTCAAGGTAGAAACTGAATTAGCCTCCTTTTAAGTATCTTGGCATTCATATTGTTACTCCAAAGATCATCTTCAAATATTACCAAGCTTTTCTATGCATTAACATAACTTAAACATCAACAATACATTTCAAACAATGTAAACCACACTTTTATACCTTCAATTATCGTGGTCAAGATCTTGAAAATCATCATCATTAATTACATTATGATTCAACTCTTCATCATTATTATATTCGGCCAAAGTATCATCATTATCATATAATTCATCCTCAATATAGTCTTCATCTCTTTCTATGACAAGATTGGCTTATACTTCATCCACTTGTACTATATTAGGAACATCAGCTCTCCTATGGAATGATGATATATCTGCTTCTTTTATTTGAATGGCCCCATTATTCAGCTTCGAACGAATCTTTTGATATACTTCTAATTAGGTGTAAATTATACTATGTTTTTATAGATGTTTAAGTGTGCTTTTGAGTATTTCTTAGATGATTATCATGTATATAGGCTTAGAATTATGTTATTATTAGTTTTTTTTATATTCTAAGTGTTTGTGTGGTTTTGAGCATGATTTGGATTTTAATTTTATGTTTCAAAAGGTTTGTGATGTGTGTTTGAGTCTATGGAAATAGGAAATTGAAGAAAAGAGAAGAATTGGAAGTATGAAGGCAAGTCACAATCGTGACTAGCTTGTCACGATAGTGACAGAAGCAACCTAGACATGGCCAAGATTGTGACTGAATAGGGCCACGATTGTGACTGAATGTGGGCATGATCATGCCAAAAGCTAATTTCATACGTCACGATCGTGGCTGATAGGCCATGATATGACAGAACCTCATTTGTAAGGGCCACGATTGGGACATACATGCCATCTGTATCGCACTTGCCATACAATTGATGTAATTTGCGCAATTGGTGAAACCATTTACAATTTAAATCTATCATTAAAAGATTGAATATATGCTTAAAACAAGATGTCTTTGATTGTTAAAAGAATAAATCAGAGTTCTGGGAAGTCTTAGGCTTATTAAACAAACTCAAGTTTGCTTTAACCAAATATATTTCGTTTTATAATAATATGTCCTCCTTAACTAAATTTTTTGCTTTGGATCAACAACTTATAATCATGAAAATTTAGAAATAGGTTTAGGAAAAGCATATAAGATATATTTTGGCAAGGAGTTATTATTTAACAAATCCAGAAGTCACATAAGATGTGATTTATACAGATGTTATCTACCTAATTTAAGTTTAGTTGATTTTTTTTAGGAAACTTAAGATCAACTAAATTTGAATAGGATCCTAGCCTATTACATAAATTAAAATAATCTTTTTAGAATAATAGTAAGGACTATTATTTTGAATAAAATACTAGAAGTAACCAAATATATAATTAAACTTCTAATCTTATTTGGTTGTTATGGAATTTAACCAACAAACAAATCAAATTTCTTTGGAATATATTTGGTTTGAGAAGAACTCCTAAATATAGAAGGAAAAGTTGTTTATCTATTATGTATCCTACTATAACTTTTATCGAGGATTTTGGTGAAAAATTTTAAGAGATAAGTCAATTTCATATAGATGACATAATGTAATAATATTTTTAGTTGACTATTATCTCACGGACTTTCAAATAAACTTGTAAGATGAATGGTAATACCATAATAACATATCGCAAATGGTTGCAAAAAGTATAGATGAAAAGTATATTTATACATGGCCGTGTATAGGGACCATGTAAGTCCTTGTAAAAATGTGAAGCTTTGAAGATGTTTTTTATGCCCGTATCAAGCTATACACCCATGTATGTTGATATATACGACTGTGTATATTGACTATGTAAGCTTCCGTGACCATATAAAGTCATGATTTAGAGGATATTTGGAGATACACAGTCACCTACACAACTATGTAAGCGACCTTATATATTTAGTTTTTGTTATAAAAGGAAATTATGAATGCCAGAGCAAAGGAGAAGCAATTGAAGTTGGGTTAGACACTAGAAAAGCAAAGAAGAAATAATTTTGAATGAAGAAAGAAAGTACTAAGATTATGTCACCAGATTCGATAAAGAGCAACCTTTGATCTAAATTTCAAGAAGACTTTATTAAAGATAAAAGGGGATATAGAAAATCAATTCTTTTATTTCTATTTGTTCTTCTGAATATTTGATGATGGTTTTTTCCATGTTTAGGAACTTCATTATTTAGTGCCTAGGTGCAATGAATCCTAAGTCAGGATGAATAGTCTGATATAATCTTTTATTCAATGCAATTTTATTGATGGGTTTATTGCGATTCAATTTTGCGTTTATATTTTTGAACTAATATATCTTGAATATTATTTCAATGTTTGATTTCTTATTATTAAGATTGAGAAATCCTTTCATGTTAATAGATCTACCATAGTTGGAAAAAGTTGCATGCAAATATAGAGATAGGTTGACATGAATCATCTAGATTAGGGTCAAATCTATTAGTGAAATTCACAAATCAAGTAATGCATCCTTAGGGGTTTTAATTAGAATGAAATTTCATTTAATCAATCGAACGTTAATTGTTAGTAGTCTTGAGAAAGATATTAACATAAGATAGGAATTTATATGGTCCAATAATCAATAATTTAATTATACGATAAAGGGGTAGTGTTTAAGATATTTTAGGGAGATTCATCAACTAGGTACTAATTATTTGATATCGTCTAATTTTAGTACTTTCTTCATTCCAGTTCATTAATTTTCAATTAAATTCACAGCCTGATTTGACGATTAGATAATAAAAAGGGTTAATATTAGTACTTACAGTCCTCACAGGATCGACCCCTATTTGCCAATGTTAGTTACAGCTATACTGTGTACTTGCGGTTAAAATTTATAATTCTTATAAGCACATACATAATTAATAAAATTTTTGACATTGTTGTCGGGGACTATAATATTAAGAAAGTATAGCTTTTATTAATCTAACCTTTATTTTTGTTTTTATTTTTATTTTTATTTATGTGTCTACTTATTTATCTTTTGAACTTCTCTATTTTGACTTTATGTTTGTGGCTTATTGTTAGGATTTAAGATTCATCATCACAGCTACAAAACAAAATTCAAGGATGGAGAGGACAATATTCTCATACGAATTATAATATCTCATCACATATGGCAACATTACAAACTTCAAACGAAAGGTATGGTGATATGTATTCGGAAGCTCAATCGATATCCATGATGTGTTGTGACATTTGTAGGGGGTAACCATTACAATTATGAATTTCTGACACCAAACTATAAGTGGGAGCATCCACATTACATGCGAAACTAGCCTTATAATAAACCATATGAGAATACTTATAATTTAGAGTGGAGCAACTCTTAGGTTGATGCATGGAGCAATTACGCTTTAGCTAGATCTTTACAATAATAGTAGTAAGAAGAACGTCTTATAGATATATTAGTGGAAAACTTTCACCATCAATTCAAAGAGAGATTTTCTTCGCCCGAATATATTGAGCTTAATACAACATATTATTTGAGCTTATTAATGCCTCAGAGTGAAGAGGAGATAAAGATCAACTTCTTGAACAAAGTTGCAATTCAAGAAGAGATAGTAAAAGAAATGACAGAGAAGATAGTTGAAGAAGATGAGGAGGTAAATAATGTTTTAGAAGGGAAAGAAGAATAAATGACAGAGAAAACAAAGGTTGAAAAAGAATAGGAAGCCTTTGTCCAAGAAGAGAAAGTAGAATAGTGGGCAAAGGTGATTGTCCAAGAAGGGAAAGTAGAAGAGTGGGCAGAGGTGATTGAGGAAGAAAAAATGGAGGAGCCAGATAAGGAAACTATTGATAAATTATTGGTAGTCACCTTAAGTACGGATGGTTTCTACTTCTTACAAGACAAACCATTTGAGTTAACTAAAGACTCACGACATTTTATTATTATTTATTTTATTAACAATTTGTTATCAAGAAGGGCATTAATGAAGTCAATTGGATTCACTAATTTGATACATTATGTCTTTATTATTATCTTACAACATGTAGCTAATTCATAGGTTACTAAACTGCTATGTGGAGAAAAGGGTAGAAGCAAGTCACTAAGTATAGACTAATGTTAATGGTAAATATGAAGGGTATATCGAGCACTAACAACGTTAAACACGTTACTTGGGAGCAGTAGCGAAGCCAGGAATTTATTTCAGGGGGGCAATGTATATATATATAGTTTTTTTAATCCAATCCACCATGGGCAACGATATTCTTTTAGGGTGGGCAACCCCTATATGCATATATATCTTCTTTTTAAAAAAAGCCCACCCTCCCTTACAAGTGGCTTCGCCACTGCTTGGGAGACAACCCAAAAATTAACATATGTTTTGTTTTGTTTTCATTTTGTTTTGTTTCCATTTTAATGTTATTGTAGGATTTTGTTGATTGTTTTGGTGTTTTTATGTTAGGATATAGAGCACTCTCATTTAATTGAGCAAATTTTTTGTGTTATGGTATGTTTGTTTAATTTTGTAACTTTGGGTGAATTTTCAAGGTTTTAAAGAATTTTTATGGTATACATGATCATATACACGCCCGTGTATACACAATTTTATTTAAACATGTTCACACGTTCCAAAAGACTTATATGGTCTAAGGACACGCCCGTGTATGACTTACACAATTAGTTACACAATATGTATCTAATCGTGTAAGTTCATGAAAACTCACATGCCCGTATCCCTTCAAAATTCACACATTTGTAACTTACACGGTCAGTCACATCACTATGTAACTAAACATGTAAGTCGACATTAGTTTTTTTAAAACCCCATTCCTCTTCATTTTCTGCTTAAATTGTGATACCCAAGTAAGTTCTTTCATTTATTTCACTTGATTTATGCTTGAATTTTTAGGTATTTTTGTAATTTTAGGATTTTCACCCCCAAACGCTAGGTTAGGGTTTATCAAATTTTAGTGTGATTTACATTGATTATATAATTAATTTTGCTTTAAAAGTTGAATTTTATCCTTTTTCATATGAATTATTGGTTGAATTTCATGAATTGCATGAGAATTGAGTATGTGATTTCGCTCACTAAATGTTGAAATGTGATGATTTTTATGTAATTAGGTTGAATTTTTTGTTTTCCTAGTTAATTGATGTTGTTTTCTAGTTTGATTTCATTTCAATTTTAAATTTTGAATGAATTAGATGTTTAATTTTATCAATGTTGGGAAATTGCTAGATTAGGTACGTTACTTTCATTTTTAGGTTTAAATTTGTAATTGCATCGTTGGATTAGTTTTATTTGTTAATTGCAATTCTTTTAATTTTAATTTAGTTATTAATTTGGCTATTTGTTTAATTTTCTAATTATTTTAGTTCATTTTTATTTTCATTTTTATTTTCGGTTTTATTATGTGTTTAATTTTTTTAATTATATGTTTCCACAATTCTAGAATTTTGTAAGCATACGAGCCAAGTGTGGGGAAAAGTTTTTGTTGGTACCTTTATATGTTATTTTCTCACACTTAATATAGTTTCAGGTAGGGGTGTTGATGGTAGGGTAACCTGACCCGTTCATAAGTAACCTGAACCTGAACCTGAATGTCAGGTTCGGGTGAAACGAACCTGAACCTGAACTTGAACCTGAACCTGAACCTAAAGAACCTATAGGATCGGTTAACCTATTTTCAGTTTTGGTTCTCAGGGTAACCAGAACCTATTCATATCAATATATATGATAAAAATTATTTAAAAATTGATGAAAACAAATACAAAATATTCATAAAAGTATGCA
>JAOSBP010000008.1:25664645-25678554 GCA_027563825.1 Erythroxylum mucronatum
ATGACTTGAGCAAGGAAATTTCTCCATCTTCAGTTGATATTGTGACAATAGTATTCAGACCCAAGTTCTTTTTTTTTCCTTAACAAGGGTTATATAATTAGAGAAAATTATGTTTTCAAGTATGATGGTTGATAAGTGCTGTTTCATATATGTTCTTTTCCGGTTTTATTACAACTTTAAGCTTAATTATCAATTTCCAACCTTTACTTGACCATCTGACTTTTTAAGCAGATATTTGTATTATCTGCAGTTTCCCCTGAAAAGATGCCTGTAGTGCTTCGAAATATAAAGAAAGTTCTCAAGGTAAACATTCTAAAAGTTTGTTAGTTCAAATCATTTCATAAGTTACATCTTACTGCTCAGATGGATTTAAACAATGTCATTGTTTTCTTGTCTTTCCCAGCCAGATGGTCAGGTGTTATTCCGAGACTATGCAACAGGTGACCTTGCACAGGTTAATCATTTTTCAGTGCACTTGGAATTCATTTCCTTTGATTGTTACATGCCAATGCTTTTTTCATGTATTCTTTTTTAGGATCAATGAGTTCCTTTGTGGCTTATTATTTTGTGTTATCAGGTGCAATGTCCTTTGTGGCTTATTATTTTGTGTTATCAGGTGCAAATGTCCTTTACATTTAGTGACGCGATGAAGGACTTAATCTTTCACTTCTTTCATTCTTATTTGTTTTAATATATTATGCCTACAAATATAGGTGTACACATTATATTGAAGCAGTTACGGATATCTTCTTTACCCAATTGCTTCATGTGGCTATGAGTATGAAAAGTTTTAGCATTAAATTACTGATGTCTTTGATTGACAGTGGAATTGGTCAATGATGAACATGTTTCCTTTCTCTAATCTGTGCGTTAGTGGCACTAAAAATATGTTTCCTAACACATTTCAAGTTTGTATTTTGAAACAAAAATCGCATGGATTAATCCATATTGTGCTTGTCCTTTTACTAATTTTTTGAGTTTCTGTCAACTGACTTGCTGGTACATCCTTTCTTCCTGCAATCATCTTTGTTTCATTTTTCTTACTTGTGTATTTACTATCCACTTCTTCATTTACGGCAGGAAAGATTCACTTGCAAGGATCAAATGATCAGTGAAAACTTCTATGTCAGGGGTGATGGTACTGTAAGTTTCTGAATGTGAGCATCCATCATTAATTTGTATTCTAGTTTAACATTAATGTGTCAATAACATACTTTCTCTGGTCTGTGATCTTCAGCGGGCTTTCTATTTCTCAAATGTCTTCTTAACAAGTTTGTTTAACGATAATGGATTTGATGTTGAAGAACTTGGTTTGTGTTGCAAACAAGTTGAGAATCGATCTCGTGAACTAGTGATGAATAGGTAAATAACAAATAGGAACTCTCATGGATCTGAATTTTGTTTACTTTGCTGTTTACTTGGAATCTTTCTGACACTATTTGGTGTAATTGTCTCTTCTGTATTAAGGCGGTGGATCCAGGCTGTATTCCGAGTTTCAAAGTCTTCCATCATCAATGAAGCAAATAATGAAGACCTACTCGGTCTAGGATATACAATGCCTAAAGAAAAGAACTGTTCAAAGGAACTTTCTGATAATTCTGATGTTGACATATCTGAGGGTTTGGGTGCTGAAATGTTTGGCATTTTCCCTAGCAATAACAGTGAGGTAGACATTAAACTGTCTCTAATTTTTCTTGGAACCCCCATAACTGCTGATCTCTTAGAGCTGTGATTACGCTCCTAAACGATTCTGTGAAGTTGTGCAGGACTTTCTATGTAATGGGGATAAATTATTAGGTTTCTTTTTCTTTCTTATTTATTTACTTGTTGAGAATCAACTTAATTGATCTTTCTCTGTTTCTCCAAAAGGTTATCGAGATAAAATTTGGTCACCACAATTTCAAGATCAGTGTACTGTCAAAAGAGTACCAGCACATATATAAATCAACAGGCTTGATGCTCTGGGAATCAGCGCGTATGATGTCTTCTGTGCTAGCAAGAAATCCCACTATTGTTGAGGGGAAGAAGGTCCTGGAGTTGGGTTGCGGTTGTGGGGGCCTCTGCTCTATGGTTGCTACTAGGTCAGCTGACCTTGTAGTAGCCACTGATGGAGATACATTAGCACTACAGATGTTGACCCAGAATGTTGCTTCTAATCTTAGACCACCTTTCTTAGATAGACTAGTTACAAAGAGACTAGAGTGGGGAAACAGAGAACATATTGATTCCATCAGAGAAATTAACTCGGAAGGTTTTGATGTCATATTAGGCACAGATGTAACATACATTCCTGAAGCTGTTGTGCCTTTGTTTGCAACTGCAAGTGAATTGATATCATCCAACAAAAATGGCAAAAAAGATGAAGAGGCTGCATTGATTCTCTGCCATGTTGTGCGCCGAGTTGATGAACAATCCATGCTTTCTGCGGCCAGTCGATTTGGGTTTAGACTAGTTGATAAGTGGCCAGAGGGACTATCATCCAATCCAGCTCGAAGTGTTGGAATGAGTATCAGCTCTTGGTTCCCTGTCAGTGGTATTGATGAGTATATCCCAAGTACAGCATTGAATATCTTGTACTTCTGCATGTGATGATTTCATAATGTTTTCAATTTTGTTTCTTTATGAAGTTATTGTTGGCGTGATTCAGTATAATTTAAAATCAATTCTTTTGTAGTCAGTCCAATCGTCAGAATCGGTCTCTAGTCCCTTGTGGGATGAAGAATTGATTTATTGTTTCAACATGTTTATGTTGCAATTTTCGATTTTTAGGCCTCTTTAAGATGACTTTCGAAAAAATGCATGTCAAAATGTCAAATCATTTTATATCTTTATTGGAGGCCGTCCTATCATAACGTTACATTTATTGGTTCATACGTGACTTGTTTTGAAAATTAATGGAAATTATATTAATGAATGCAGCTCTAAAAAGATAAAGGCTACTATAAGCTACCAAAGTGATAACAACTATTAAGAGATTAAGAGCATACTTCGTATATCTTCATTTTACACTTCCTCTGTTGAAACTTGCTTATACTATTATTGCTTTTTTTGTTTATCTTGATTCTATAATCTGTATGTCATGCCTTTTGTTAATGAGTTTCAATAGAAGTTGTGTTGGGCTTGGCATTTGTTCTTTATTTTTCTTTTTCATCTCTCTCTAAGCAGGATATACACCTGATCGCAAGGTAATCTTAAGGAGGTCATCCTCTTGTTTGAGATGTTGCCTATTTGAAATCCATAAGACTATTTTCTCCCAATCATCTTCACTGCAATGGGGGGTTGCATAGAGCTTAAATTCTTAGCAAATAAACACTTTTAAGAGTAGTTACATTTTCAAAGGAGATGGTCTCTAGATTTATGCTCTTCAATTCATAGGCTGTAGGTTGGATTTGTGTTGAGAATATTTGACTCTGTCTAGAGTGCTTATCCTATTTCTGATGGCAAGCCACATGATGGATGATGTTTTGAGGGGATTGTGTTTGAATCATCCCAGCTTGTTCCATTGCAGGGATGTTGGATTCCTAAACACGTAGCAAGAGTTGTTGGTGAATACGTTTGTGATAGAACACTAGCATTTTTTATTTATATATGTCTGTTGAGTAGTATCCAAGCACCCAGTACACCCAGTGCTTAGTAAGTAAATGACAGTGTGCTCTTTAGACTCTAGATCAAGAAACAGAAAGAAAAGAAGTATAGCAGTAATGTATGCTCACAAAACTCCTCCTGGCCTTCCTCCTCCAAGAACTCCCTGAACAGACAGCCCTTCTCCCTCCTTTTGGTTAGCTGTCGTCTGCAGAAATACCCCCTCCTCTCTCCTGCCTAGTGGGCCCTACTATTGCCAAGTTAGTTAGGATTGCCCTCCCTTTTTTCCCCTACAGTAGCCCTTCCCTCTGTCTTCTATAATATACCTTCAACCCCACATGCCCTTTCTTCCTTTTATAAACTTTTTCAATTAAGGGTTTATCAGTTTGATGCATCATGTCTTGAGACCTTATCCTATTCTTTAAGTGTTGACTTGGTTTATTTCTAGGAAGATTTTTTTGAATAACGGAGAGGCCTCTAAACTTTATATGTCACTCATTGCCTCTTATAAGCCCCTTGACCTTAGCTTTGGGGTTTAACATGTGCCTCATATGATAGGCTTTAAGGAATAGATACAACGCACCTTTTTCACTCCAATTATTGAACAAAGTCATGTGTTCTCTCCATTCTTAATCTCCTAATTAAGCTTTTTCCTTAGCTTGAAGATTTGCATCATGGTCTAAAAAATGTCATACTTGTACCTAATCTTTCAGACATTGATTTTCTAGGTAGTGTGAGTGAGTCCATTGCACCTAAAGAGATTCCTTATCTATATGGAGCTTCTAAATCCTTTTGTTAAGTAGCATTTTGTCAGTGAATTGCATTGATCATAAACTTAGCCCTCCTTTTATTTGCAATACAATATCAACTTATTTGACTTCAGTAAAAGATTTTTTGATTGCATCCCCAGTTTATAGAAAGTTTCACATCATTCTCTCTAATGCCTTCATAAGGTTCGTTGACAATACTACCTACAAGATCTAATAGACATGTAGATTATTTAAGATAGATTTGATAAGTTATAGCCTACCTGTATAAGTTAAACTTTTGTTATTCCACTGAATGATTGTCTTGTGGAACATAATAAGCAAAGCTTGAAAGTTTCCATATATTTCACTTTTGGTTAAAGTATAAATTCCTAGATATGTAATTTGGAGACTTATTGTCTTCATACCAGAGATAGTGGAGAGCTGTTGAGCTTGTTAATCTCTCCAGTTGAAACTAGCATGTATCAATTATTGTTGTTGATGTTGAGATCATCAGCTTTCCAAATGAATGAAGTGAGTTCATTAAAACCTTGATTGAGCTAGCATATTCCCTACAAAACATAAGTAAATCATCTGGCAATGGGAGATTAAAAGCCCTTAGCTTATACATTTGTTGTGAAATCTGAAAGAAGGATCCTTCTTGATGTTGTAATTAGTGAGCCTGGTCAACATCTCTATACAAATTAAGAATCAATAAGGTGATAATGAGTCTCGTTGTCTTAAGTCCTCTCCCTCCCTTTAGCATCTAAGATGTAGTTATGATGCATTTCTTAATCTAGGTGATGAATTTTTACGGAAAACCAAATGCCTTTACATAGTGTAAGATAAATTCCTAATAAATTGAATCAAAGGCCTTGTGAAAGTCAATTTTCATCAAATAGCTTTTAATGGAGTCATTCCTTTGGTAGCCTTTTAATAATTCTTGTGCCAATATAATATATCACCTAGGTTCCTTTAACTGATATAAGCTCCTTGTAATTTGATTGTGAGAGATTCCAGTATTTCATTCAACCTTGAGCCAACTACTTTAGATGTGATCATGTATAGTGTTACAGTAGGCTATAAGCGTGAATTCTTTGAGTGAATTATCATTAGGCATCTTAGGTACTAGACAAATGTGAGCTTGAGTTTTTCTTACTTCCTTTAGTATTTTTCCCTAGTTAAATAAGTCTGTGATAGTTTTTCTTTTTACTTGTATTTTTATCTGGCTCTAAGATTCTTTGAAGAAGAATGCATTGAACCCATCTAACTAGAGCTTTGTTAGAATTGAGGCTAACTAATGCTTTTTTACATCCATATCTAATAAGATCCTGAGTTTGTTCAACGGTTATTGCTTTTGGGATAAAAGAGTTGTGAACGAACAAGGAAGAAAAAAAGTTAGAAGAAGTCCGTACAGTTTTTTAAAGTACCTGAGGACCTCCTCCTTATCTCCTTAACTAGGTCTAAGATTTTGTTTGTATTTATTCTAATTAATATGGAAATTAAAAGAAGGTAGTAACTCCATCTTGCATCCATCAAACTTTTGGTTTATGCTTCAGAAGGGAGTTGTGAACATCAAGTGCTTTGACATAATTGCTTAGAGTAATCTTTTCTCTCTCAATTTTGTTTTTTTTTTCTTTGGATCCAAGTGTATATCATATTGTGCTTAACTAAGCACGCATTTGGTCTCTTTAATGTCAATGCTTTTGCTATTTGCAAATTTTTGATATAGTTCCTTGAGTTACTTTTTCCACTATTTAAAGCTCTTTGATACTTTTATATTGTTCAAATCCCTCTACCTCTTTGCCATAATTGTTTCTATTGCCTCCTAGAATTCCTCAAGTTTTATAACGTAGTTCGTGAACCTAAATAGGGTGATTCTAAGCACACTCCTGGTCTCTTTAATGTCAAGGCATTTGCTATTTACAAATTTTGTATATAGTTCCTCGAGTTTCTTGTCCACCATTTAAAGCTGTTTGATACTTTATATTGCTCAAATTCCTCTACTTCTTTTGCCATAATTGTTTTTATTGCCTCCTAGAATCCCTCAAGTTTTATCAGGTAGTTTGTGAACCTAAATAGGGTGATTTGAATAAGGCCTCAGCCATATTATGGATTTCCTTTAGTGAGTGGTCTGGGGTTAGACAATTAACAAAAATATTCTTAATTCCCTAAGACTTCATTTGATATAGATGATTTACCTGAGCTCATTCTAGCTTCTTTCTCATAAATCATTTTCCTTGTTATTTCCATGTTAAAATTTTCCCTCTCAAGTAGAATTTATAACCTCTATATTGATGCTGCGTGATATGAAATTATAACAAGGTCCTTTCAAGTTCACACATCCTTCTAATTCTGAGGTGTAGAGAATACTATTGAATTCTAGAAGAATTATCTGTAGAGTGCTCATATTTAAGTTTCTATTTTCCAAGTCCTTCCATAAGACAGACATTTAAAAAGATAAATTCGTAGCATATTTAAAGGTAAATTATAACCTATATTCATTCAACTTTAGCTCGGTGATAATGTGAATTGCTTGCTCTTTGAGCTGATAACCAGCTACCTCCAACTTGTTAGGGCCATAAGCTACTACAATCCTCTCTAGTGAGCATTATGATTTGTGATGATTTTCTAATTACTCCTGATGAACCTGAACTTTTTACATTAATTTTCCTTTAGTTTAGTTTCCAAAAGGACAATCAAAATTGGCTTTAGTAAGTGCAAATAATCAGAAAGTACATGTTAATTTTTAGGGCTGTTAATAACCTTAATTCTAAGCTAAGACTGAGATTAGAGAAGTTATGGAGATTTTTGATTCCCTTAGCCTTAGATTTCCTGTCAGACTTCCTTTTTAGTTGTGGAGTGAAAACCTCTAAGCTATCAACAAGTTCATCTTTTCCATTAGTGGGGTTAAGTTCACCTGAGATTTCTGTTACATCCCTTTTATCGTCTCCTTTATGCCTAAATAAGTTACTGTCCAAGGATTTGCTTACATTTAACTATATCTAGTTTGATTGCTTGTTGGTGTTTTTTTATCCCAGATAGTGCATATTCCTTATGGTAAGTTTCCTTAAAGATTTCCTTTCCTTTCCCTCTTTCATCCCTTATTTTCATCTCATTTAGGAGTTTAATAATTTCAAAATCCTTATTTCCCTTATCATCTTGTCTCCTGTTTGGGTTCTCCAGTACCATTAACTCATAGTAATCATCCTTACAAAATGTTTTGACTGTTTGTCTCCACTCCCTTTCTTGTTGTTTTAGGGTAGTTTTCTAATGTAAGGATACAAATACTAAGGACACAAATACTATGACCTTTATCTCGTCATGCTCATTCAATCTTATTATAGGTATCATTTTAAGAAGGCTTTGGCTTATATCAGTTTGCAAACAAATCCTTGCATATTTATTTCTTTGTATTACATTAGTAATTTCATCCATATATACATGTATTCTTATATAAATAGCAAGGTAATCTCATCCAATTGTACAATAATATTCGAGTGGAATATTATGAATATTGATCCAGAATGGTAATTACTTCATTTTCAATTAATATAATTACATACTAGGGGACCGCTTCTGTAAGAAGATTAGTTTATCTTTTTTTTTAAGAGAATAATAGAAGATTAGTTTATCGTTCAAGTGTAAAGGGCATTCAAGTACAAAGGGCCTGCTTCTTGAATTCTTTGTTCTTCTGTTGAACCAAACTTGAATATGAAGAGTCCTTGGTCATTGATTAGTACGTCTGTTAAACGAAAATCTTTCCAATTAGCAAGAACCTAAGCTTGCATCACAAGATATGTAGGTCTTCTGCTTACAAAAAACCAAATAAAGAAGCATTCAATTTTCCCCCTCGTTGCTTCAGGATTTCTTTAGGAGTTATAATGTTTTATCCTTCAATTCTAAAGGGAGGGAAGTAGCTTAGTTTATTTTCTTGGAGAAACATCTCCAATGACCTGAATCTATGTTCTTGTATTATTAAGGTTCTTGTATGCCCCTTCAACACATACACAGATTACAGAGACAGGTTCGATTAAAGAGTCTTTTCCTTGATCAATTTCCTAAGATTCTTGAGAGATCTTTGTCACCTCTTAACTATAAGATAGGTTTTGCAATCCTTCTGAAAGTGGATTAAAATGTATGTTTGAAAGTCAGAGGTTCATCTACTTCAAGAAAGAGCAAAAAAACTCTGGAAAAATAAGAAAACAATTGTTAATCAGGTAAGGTGTGAAACTAGTTAGTAGGAAACGAATAAGAAATGCCAAAAGCTAGGGAAGAGGTATAGAAACAGGTGAGGGGATAGCTAAGCAGGGAGATAATTGAACAAGGAAAGTAAGGAGGATAACATTGTAACTAGCAATTGTTGAAATGGATTGAAGGTATTGCTAAAACCAACAAGGCAAGCTCCTACATATGAATAAAGAGAGGGAAAACTCAAAAGTGGAGAGGTGGGGGAACCAAAGAAGATTTAAATAAACATGGTGGAGAGAAACTAAGGAGGAGTTATAGAGGTGAAAGACCAAATTGTAGTAGAAGAAAGCAAGCATTATAGAGAGAGGGAAGAGCTTCTCTTACTAAAACATGTCATCTTATTAAAAGATATAGATTTGTAAAATAGAAAGGGTAAATATGTAAAATAAAAATAAAGATTTGTAAAATTATAGATCTCAAACATGATTAGTAGATCTATATAAAAATGAAAATTAGTATGAGAAAGGGATACAGGGTGACAAATTAAATTTTAAATAGAGAATATGAGAATAATTTTTTTTCAATATATCTTTTATTTTAATATATTATGATAAGTTAGGGTTAGCCTATTTGTGTCATGATAAAAATTATTTGATAACTCTTTTGAAGTAGTTGTGTGATAAACTTTTATTGGTATGAAACCTCATTTTAAGTAAATATAATTAATTTTCTCCTTATAAAATGGATTTTATGTTTTAAATAATTTTCAAAATTTTGCTGTACTTTTCTTTTTTAATGAAATTTCTTTAATTATTTAAATATTTTTTCCAAATAATTATGTTATTGTACTTATTATAATACAAAGGTGTTTACATTTTTGAATTGTGTATTTAGGCTAGTATCGTCTTTGTATTCATGATTCAATATATTAAAAATATTTTATAATTTGAATCAAAGAAACTTCCTAAGGTAATGAATGTTTTTGGTCAAGTTACGACTACCTCTTCTCGAATTCATGGTCCATTCATACGCAGGTTCTTTCAATTAGTCCACGATGAAATTAATATATGGTATAATTGCTATATTTAATTAAACCAACATTAAAACACTAAAAGATATTTCCCATATATAAAAATTCAACTCATAAATAAAATAGAATCAATCCAAACAAAGATAATAACTAGCTTTCCCTTGTATCTATATATATGAAATAATTAACCAATCATCACCCTATTCAATCCAACAAGCACAATTAACATTAAAAAAAAAGATGAAGAGTCTAATTGATCTCAAATTTTCATAGTGATCCACACAAATTAGGTCTAATGGTTAATGTGGTAGAGAATGTGACTATGACTATGAAAAACCCATATGTTAGAAGTAAGCTAACAATTGCTCCTCCATTTAAACCAATCACCACTTATATGCATTGAGAACCTTATAGTGATACCCTACTTACCATTGTATTCCTTACTATTGATAGACACCAAGTTAGTGGGTGTTAGATTTGTAATAAAGAAAACTTTGGTAACATAAAAAATATATACCAACTACACACTCATAAAGTTTTTAATGCCATTGTTGAGGGAGTAACTTTAGGAAACCTACTGATCTTTTCCTAGTCTTTTATCATTTTTTCTTATTTTATTTTTAATTGATTCTTTTTGTTATTTAAATATTCTTTATATCTTCTTTTGCCTTTTTTTCCCATTACTATTATTTTAAGAGTGATTGTGTTATATGATAAAAAAGTTGATAGTTTATATTTCTTAAAAAAGATTCAAAACTTGAAAGAACCTTGCATTGAAATCAAAGGGAACCTTAAAGGATGGAGAAAGAAAGGAGAACTATAATGAAGTAGGCCAAACCATCTTTTGTGGGAACACAATTAAGCATTCTAAGATTTGTGATAAATATTCACTATTTTGATGGTAAGCTTGGTATAATCCAAATGATTTCGTAAAATGTAAAACTTGATGCATTATTTTATAAGGATCATAATGCACACATCATTAAATTCTTAGAGATATGTGACACAATAAGGAATCAAGTAAAGTAGTGGCTAAAAGCATTATTAGCTAGATTAATCAACACTTAAAAGAGTTATACTTAGAGAGAGATGGTCAGAATAAGAGATTGCCACATGTCTTTGGTATGGATATTATTGGACTTGCCTTCTCAGCTCTCTTGAATTACATCTAACCTTATTTACTCTCCTCCCTCATCTGCTCTCCTTTTACTCTCCTCTCTTGTTGCTTTGCACTAATCTGTAAGCTTACAAAATTTTCTTTTTTTGTTTCGTTCCTTTTTGCTCATGATTCTAAAAGGGCTTTTTTGTCGTTCCAATCACTTTTATTTCCTACTCTCTCCCTTTTACTGCTTGAAGAATGATTTTTAATAACTGTTAACCTCTAAAATCTGACCTCTATTCTCTTTAAACTTATGACTTTATCATTGTCAAGTCCAATTCAAGAGACCAACATTGAAATACCTTTCACACCCTTGCCTTCTCTCCCCAGGCTCAATCTTCGAGCTCCTTTTAGAGCCAACTCCTATATTGGCTCTTCCATTAGCCTTGTTCCCGTACCTTCTCCCTCTATTCGACTTAACTGTCTTCTCCCTTGAACTCTCTTTACTAACCCTCCTCTTGCTTCAACTCGCTTTAACTTAAGGCTCAATTAGAAGTAATTCCAAGGGATTAATTCTAAGATCACTTATAGTATTGTCCTCCTACAAAAGTAAATGGTCAAATGATAGTATCTATTCCTTTAGAAACCTTAATAGAAGGATCTAAAAGTTAGTATTAAACCTTAGTGGGTTTCTTCTTAAGCCCCATAATCCACAACTAGGATATAACATAATGAAAGGACAAGGGTAAAGAGAAGTGTTGCTCTATAAAGATTACTTATGTCTCTTTAAATTCTTTTTAGAAGATAGAGCAAAACAAGTCCATAAAGCTAATCCATGGCACCTTAATAGCACCCCCATTGTCCCCAATTTGGATTAACACGCATACCCTATGATGTGTGCTTAGTTGATTATACATTTACTCCATAACATTTAGTGATTATGCTATGAAATGTTTAAGAAACTCATTTTGGTTCATGTTTGGTTTTAGGCACAATTTGGAAGCATAAGAGCTAATTAAAGTGAGTTAAAAACACATATTTTGAGCCATCCTCTTGATGTTCAAACTCAGTTATCTTTGTGGAATAAGAAAGAGATGGATTAGGGTGAGGATTGGACAAGAAATTAGAAGAAGAACATCAATTCAACATGATTTGGGAGATACACAGAAGTGTATCTAGTTACACAACCGTTTAAGTTCCCAAATTGGGCACATTTTATGACATACCATGTGAATACTCAAATCCCTAATTTTTAATATAAAACAGAAAAACATAACATGAATCAGTTTTTGAGCAAAAGGGGCGACATACCTCCCACTCTTTGGAGACCCATGGAGGGTTAGGCTTCCCCATTTCAGTTTCAACATGAAATCAAAGCTGAAGACACATTTTGAGCATCTCTCTATTGTGTATTTTGTTCTTTCTCTCTTAGGGATTGTTTATGTTATCCTATGTTTATTGAATTGGGTATTATGTAAGAATGATCTTAATGCTCTATTAGATTGTTTTTATGTAAACCCATTGCTAGAATCTTAAGTACAATATATACTAATTTTGTTTGGATTCATTTGTGGCAACTAATAGTTTTAAATCATTAGGGACAACATAACTTAGGTTGAATGACCTGAGCTTATATGGTTGTTACCTTAATTAATCTATTTTCCTAACTCGTAATGTGACTGTCTAACTAAATCTAGAGAGCTTAATCTAGGTTGTTCAACAGTTAGGTTTAGTTAAAGAGCTTGTTTTAACTAAACATAAGGAAAAACCGGGGTTAACCGAATTTGTTGTTAACTGATTGAGCCCAAGTTTATTATATAAATTGGCAACACTTTCTTAGTTTTTAATATACTTTTTGAATCTTAATTCTTGATTTTGTGTTTAAATTAGTCCTTGAGAGTGCGCTTATATTTTATGCAATTTGATAGTAAAAATTGTTACAAATTGACATTAATTGCATTATAAATTTTTCTAAGGACAATTGATACTGCAAATTGCTATTTTTGATTGTAGGAGCCTCAAGGAAAAGTTAGTCAATGGGCTAAAATGAAGTCAACATGAGGACGTGAGCTTCAGGATGTCCGCTGCGGCGCAACATGAAGGGAAATCTTACTGCAGTAAAGGATCTAGAAAGTGTATGCCGCAGCGCAACTTGTCCGTCGCCGCAGCGAATAGTCAGGAACTCGAACTAAAATTGGAAAATTCTCTCACTATTTCGACCCGACCTGCGACCCAACATTTAAAATCATGCCAAATTAGGTTATAAGACGACTTTTTCGGCAGCAAGAAGAGACACACCCCCTCAGCTGACACAGACACGATCCTTTCCTCTCACTCTCGACCTTCATCCATCAACTTTGACTAACTTCACTGTCAACTTCATCATCTACCGCTACTGTTACCATTGGTGACATCGGAGCTCTTACGGTTGTGAGGATTTTCGAAGTCATGCATGGCTAAATCACCATTTCCTCTTAAAGATGTAGCAATGGCTTGAGTTCGATGGGCTTCAAAGGGGAGTTGTTTTACATTGACAAGTTTAATTGTATAGTTGTAAATTTTTGAGTTAGGGTTTACGACCATGTAGTTAGATTAGCTTGATTAGAATTTAATCAATTGTTGAACAATGCCTTGTGATTTGCTTATGTAGAACTTTGATTCTTAGTACATGAAGTTTCATATAAGTCGTTGTAGTGATTGTGTTAACTCTCTTTTATCTGCCTGTATTGATTGTAGTGATTGTGTTTCCGAGCTACCCATGCGGGAGTCGGCGGTGGAAATGAAGATAAAACCTGTACAAAAATTATCCCCAGGGAACCCCGAAGGGAACCCTGGGTGACGCAGTCGTGAACTGCTTCCCTCTTTCTCCTCTTTTCTCTCTTCGGTCGGCTCTCTCTCTTTTCTCCGAATGATCTCTCTGTGTTGTTTCTTCGCTACTCTCTGTCCACCCGTAACCTAATTTGGCAAGCTTTATAAAGGATGGATCGGGCCGGTCGATACAGTGAGGCAATTTTTCATTTTAAGTCGGGTATCCGCCCGTTCGTCGCGACGAATGAATAAATATTCGTCGCGACGTGTGCGAAAGACTGGCTCGTCGCGACGTGTGCATAATTATTCGTCGTGCCGTATGGAAGTGACTTGTTTGTCGCGACGTGCATTCTTCTAGATGCGGAGTGATTCGCCGCCTTTTGACTCCTTTTTCTCCTGCAATATAAAATAACAATTTGCAGTATCAATTGTCCTTAGAAAAATTATAATGCA
>JAOSBP010000008.1:25678654-25690997 GCA_027563825.1 Erythroxylum mucronatum
ACACATTATATTGTTCACACTTAATTAAACTCTAATCAAGCAAATCTAACTACAAAGCAATAAACCCCAACTCGGCTTTTCATAACAATGTAGTTAAACGTGACAATATAAACTACTAATCCAAACATAACAATAAATGTCCAAACATTTGATCAAGCTTAATCAAATAACTTCACTACAAGTTACAAACCCTCGACCAAGGCATATTCATAAATCATAGCAAAACTACAAATTAAGCTACTCCCTTTGAAGCTCGGTAAACTATAACCATCACCGCATCTTCGAGAAAAAAGGAAAGCCTATCTACGCATCAGCCGGAAGCCTCACAACTCGTGACGAATCCTAGCTGCTTACGGTGGAAGTCGGTTGTGAAAGAAAAAAAATGAAGATTAAACTTATACAAAAACAAAAATAAACAACGCAGAAATCATCCCCGGGGAACCCTGGGGTTCGCGAGTGCTCCTTCTTTCTTCTCTCTTCGGTCTCCTCTTCCTCTGCCGAATGTCTCTGTGTTGTCTCTCCGATGTTCTCTGTCTGAATGAATCCCCGTAACCTAATTTTGCAAGGTTTATATAGGAAGGAACGGGTCGGGTCAGAACTGTGAGACGATTTATCCATTTAAAGTTCAGGGATCCGCTCGTTCGTCGCGACAAGTTAATTAATTAATTAATTCTTTGTCGCGACTAACAGCTCGTTCATCGCGACTAACGAATTAGCTCATTCGTAGCGACTAACAGCTCGTTCGTTGCTACTAACAAATTAAAAATTCGTCCCGACTAACGAATTAGCTCGTTCATCGCGACTAACAGCTCATTCGTCGCGACTAACGAATTAAAATTCGTCACGACTAACAGCTCGTTCGTCGCGACTAACGAATCTGGCTCGTCACAGCGAGCGTTCTTCTGGATGCGGAGTGATTTGTCGCGGCATCTGTGATTATTGACTTTCTGATCCTTTTGACTCCTTTTTCTCCTGCAATATAAAATAACAATTTGCAATATCAATTGTCCTTAGAAAAATTATAATGCAATTAATGTCAATTTGCACAATTTTACTAACAAATTGCTTAAAACATAAGCTCGCCGCAAGGGACTAATTTAAGCACAAAATCACGAATTAAAAGTCAAAAAGTACATTAAAAGTCATGAAAGTGTAGCCAATTTATATGATAAACTTGGGCTCAATCAAGGTCCCTTATATTAATGTCATGAATGTAATCCATAGAAAAGTAACATTTAAGGACAAGGCATAGAGAAGTTTTTAAAATCTTAATGATCCAACTTTCTTCAAGCTTTCAACCTTTTACATGCTTCCACTTGTTTATTTTATGTTCTATATATGCTTAAACTGAGGATAATGTATACATTAATTACAATGGAATAATTACTATAGGCCTTAGTTTATTTGTCGCATTTAATCCGCATACATTTAACTTGATAAATGAAAGTTATAGAAAATTGAAGTAATTTAGTTTATCTATTAAAAGTGACATTTTCTTGTGATTTGATTGCATTAAGTCAATAGATATGATCATTGATGACTAGGTTAGTTAAAACTTGATTGAATAGTTTTTAAAAGGATGCTTTGATTGAACAAGGAGCTTATTGTATGATTTAGACACAATTTGAGTTTTGAGGTTGGGTTACTGAGTGGACAATTAATCCATATTGATTGTGAATTATGTAAGAAATTGAATAAAAATGAACACTAATAAATTGTACTCCAATATTTTTTATTTAAGTAATAGGTCAAAGTTATAAGTTGTGTTAGTAGCTAATTGAACTTGTGATTTGATTAAGCAATCATAGATATTTATGACAAACTACTTAATTCTCATGTAAAAAGAGCAAGAAGATATTTCATCCAAGCCAATCGTGCTTGTTAAATTATATGAAGAAAAGAAAGAAAAAAAGTAAAAATACATTACATATATGAGTTGAAGTTGTTTTCCTCTTTTATGTTCACTTTTATATATGAGGTGAAGTTCTTTGAATTAAATTGAATTTGAAAGATTATTTAGTTAAGTTAAAATTGAATTATAAGTTGGTGTAACTATCTAAAGATCTAGGTGAATGATGAATGGGATGGTGGAACTAATAATGATGATATTTGACCACTTTGAATAAATTTTTACTTTCATAGAATCTAACCTATATAGACTAGTGCTTTTAGGATCGATTTGCTTAAGAATAAGCAAAAACTTAAGTATAAGAGTATTTGATATACCTAGAAATGCATATGTTTTCTTTATTTTTTAAATATATTTTCATACTTAAATTACATTAGTTTAATTGATTTTGCTATGTTTTAGGTAATTGTTTAACATGTCAACTCTGGATAAGTTTTTGTTTAAAATTAAAGAGTTATGTAAATTAAGAAAGAAGAAATCTCAATTAATGGTTGAAATACAAGACCATATGCCAAGCTACTCTTTTAGACCACTTGGAAATGAAGACAAAGCCAAATATATAGCCTCAAGAGAAATTGTGTGATAGAGAAAATATCTAAAAAGATGGTTTTATATAATTTTATATCTCAACCTATGTTACCCCAGAGAAAAATTATAGAACAATAAACAACATGTCCATAGGCATATTAAAGCTCATTTCCCTCTCCACAAAGATTTGCAAGATAACTATGACTATGCTTTGTAAATTAGTCATAATGTACTCACCTGAATTTCAATTGAGATTATTCAAGATGTAATGGAAAGCTAAGAAATATATCTATAACTTTAGTGTTTTGAGTTTTAGAGATATACATGACATAGATGGGAAAGCTTATTTAAATAGCACAAAAATTATATTATTTTTGAGTCTTTTTCATATTCTTTCATTTTAAACTTTGGATTAGATGCCAATAAACAGAAGAAAAAAAACTAAAGAAACCCTAGTTGTTGCCTAAATAAGAAGGAACCCTAATTACTTTCCTTTTATTATACAATGATTTATTCTAATTTATCAAGCATTTTTTCTAAGAAATGTTTTTTATTCTTCTTAATGCTAACTTTATTATGTTGGTGATTAGATCAGATCCTAATTAATGTATGGGTGATTTGAGAGAACATGTATAGGAGTGGACTAGGGCTTCAATATTATGAGTTAGGATTAAATGTTTTAGTAAATTTCATGAAATATGTTCTTAGATGTTTCAAATGAATAAAATTATTGGTTAATCAACTTAAAAATATATAGTTATACCTTAAGTGAGAACAATTTCATATGTTTGAAAATTTTGTCATGCAAATTATAAAACATTCTTAACAAATTGAATTATAAATACAACAATCATCCTATAGTGAGTGCTTATCTAGATGACATCTCGATTACAATAGTAGTTGTTTATTCTTTCTACGTTTAGGCTTAATTACAATTTTAGATTTAATTATCATATCAAGATGAATCCTCTTATTTTAATTGATTTAAGGAATAGTACAAGAGTTTACTGAATTCCTATCACTTCTTTGTTGGGTTAATATTCTATTCTCCACTATACTATTATTAGACAATATGTTCGCTTGCTTTAAGTTATGAGTAATATTTTGTGATAGAAAAAACATTAGTAGAAACAATACAACAATAGCTCATATGTAAATAATTGTTAAACAAATAAAAGATAACTTAATCAAATTGAACATAATTGCAAAGTTTGAGAAACATTAAGATTAAATATAATTTAACAACTAATAATTAACATTAGATATTGAATCTTATAGGTACCTAATTGACATTAATTTGTAGAAGATTTAATCCTTAATGTAAATAGGCGTAGACTCTACAAAAGTTAGCTCCCTGGACATACCATTTTCTACATTATTTACAGAGTTTTTCCCAACTTATTTGTTTAAATGTTTTAAAGACTAAACAATCCCTTGCCCATGGTTAACAAGGATTGTATACAGAAGGGTGAAAGACCTGCGCCCATCTCCATGATTGCCGGGCAAAGTACAAAACACCAATATTTAATTGACTACCTAGAATTAGTCCAGTGCATTATATCTATAGTTTCCTCCACTGCATCCATGACATTCAAAGGGAAAATTTTCCAAATGGGTCGAGTCCAAAAATCATTTCTTCACATGCTTATACGCATAATAATGAACCCAAGCTAGCTCTGATATTGCATGCAAATGATTCCTTCATTAGAATCAATGATACTAGCAATTAATGGTTAATAAATAACCTTCTAGTCCTTTAATCAAGTCATACAGATAGAGCAACAAGTTGTTTAATTATAGAATTCCCTGTATTAGCCTACGTTGAACAGAGAAGGAATTAGGAGAATTCAGAGACAACAATGGAGAGATTTGATTAATGATCAACGAGAAGTCCCAGATTTAAATATCCAAAAGCAACAAAGCTGGGATTGAACAACTCCAAACAGCTTCGGAAAGGGAAATCAAAGGCTCATCTTAATGAAGATAAGTTTTTTTCTTGCGACAGATCCAAAAAAAAAATAATTTATGCAAAGCTGCGAATTGTTAAGACTGATGCAAGAAATCTGTGAAACAGTGAGAAACTAATGAACTAGTGGACGAGGATTGGGGTATAAGATGCCAAAACCATCAAACAGTGGTAATAACTGAAACAAAATTAACATCATGCTCCTGTTCTACTTGTAGAACATACTGATAAAATTTAGGCTACAAAACTCATACATAAGTATATATCAAGTACAAGAGAGAGAGAGAGAGAGTTATGGGGTGACAGATAGAGAGTGAGCACGCAGAGTTTCAAGCATGAACCAAACATGCAAGAAAGTACCATGTGTGCTCACTCTCTTCTGTCACCTCCCTTACTCTTGCAATTTTGGCGATGACATTAGGGAAATTTGCACCGGTCGAAAACGAAACTCTTTTATGCTAGTAGCCTCTAACTAGTTATAAGAGCATATGAACTTGTTCCATGGGCATGGAACCTGTATAGTAGTTCTCTCAATGTATCTGCTATGTTGTGTCTTCAACAGAAGATGTGTAGGGCTTTTATAGGTGCGAAAGAGGGCGGTTGCCTCACGTATGGAATAAATGTCAATGTTACACTTGGTCACGGGCAAATATTATATTGGGAAGATTACGAAGATAGAGACGGAGAGAAAAAAGTAAAGTCCAAAGTCGCATTTGCTTTTGATTGCTCTCATTCGTCGGCTCTCTTTCAACCCTAACCACACACATTTATTCAGTTACTGTTACCAATGCGTCTTGTAATTCTAAATCTCAAACCCTCCAATCCGCAGGCTCTCTCTTTTGTCATCAGCTTCATATCTTAATCCTATCTCTTCCCATGCTCTGCCTCATCAATCTTGTCTTCTATATTTAATTGCTTTCACCAGAAGATAATTTGGATTTTTCATGTTTCCGACTGTAGAGTGTGTGACTATCAAGACTGGTTTGCAGAAGAGATATTGATACTATCCCAATTCCTGTGACACAATTTGGTCTTATTTCTTTTAAAATTTGAAAGGACAGAATAATAATTACCTGGACTAGTTGGCATTATTTGCTTTGTTGAATAATAAAGTTTTAAATAGAAGATTGTTGAAGGATATGGCTATAATCAATCTAATGTATGGGATCAAGGTTTTAAATTTGATGATGATTTATGTGCAGTACTACAGTACAGTACCTGGTACACTCTCAATTTAGTGTTTAGAACCTTAACTCAGATTGAGATAACTGTGACTCACAATTGCTGTGCATCTAAATAGTTATCGAGATTAATGATGATGTTGCATATTCTTATCATACCTATTTTTCCATCTTTAATTAATAGTACCGCGCAGTACTTTTCTTCTAAACAATAAGTATACACATGTTTAATACATCATATCATCCTGAAAATAAATTAGTTCTACTTTGATTTTTGTTTACAGGAATAGTCAAGAATTGCAAACATTAATTGATGTCTAATGATCTCCATGAATGAATATTAAATGCTGGTAAGATTCAATTTGACGTGTTATCAAATAGGTCAATACACAAATCTATACAAGATCCAGGAAGTATTTGATTGGGATGTAGAGGTAGCTAGGTTGGTAGAAGGCTTAGGTTGTAAATTGTTGGTATTACGTTGGAATTTTGGTGAAGGGCATTGAGGAGCAATGTGACCAAGACCATTGCAATTATGACAAGTCAGATGACTATAATCAGTTGATGAGCGAGGAGTGAAATTGTTACGAGTGCCACCACAGGATGAGCGGTCACCACAACCACCATGGCCAGTATGTGCTCCTTTAGAAGTATCAAATGCAAGAAGTGTTGTTGTTGCAATATCAAAAATAGATGAATCACCGGCAAGTGAAGCCTCTTCACTTAGAAGGCGTCCATATAGATCATCAAATGAAACAACGTCAAGTCTGTTTTCAAGAGACCGAACAAATGGACGATAGATAAGGCCAAGGCCATTTGTGATAACCTGAACAAGATCATCCTCAGAGACAGGACTTTGTAATGCAACTAGCTGGTCGTACATTGCCTTGGTGCGTTGAGTATAAGTAGCAATAGTCCCTGTGTTGTCCTTTTTTAGCCTATAAAAATTGGACTTAATGGTTCTAATTTGTGCTTTAGAACCAGATGCATAAGCGGAAGACAGTTTTTGCCATGCTTGTCGTGCAGTTGAAGCATCAATAACATGTGGAATGAAATTTTCTTAAATAGATGCAATAATCCAGCTAAGGACAAGCTGATCCCGTTGAAACCAAAATAAAAAATCAGGACTGGGCAGATCATTGTCAAGGGTACGTGAAGGAGCTATTGTAGTCCCATCGACATGTTTTGCGAATTCATAACTGTGAAGTAAAGGCATAAAGTGAGCTTCCCATAACAAATAATTCGTGGAGTTGAGTTTGATAGGCAATTGGGTAACAACATTTGGTAAAGAGGACATCGAGAGTTAAGATGCACTAGAAGAAACAATTGTTTTGTGTGGAGTTGTTGACATGGTGAAAAAAAAGAGAGCAGGTGAGCTATTGGTCTTTACCTACGCTTTGATATCATATAAGAACAATATAAACTATAAAGAGATTGTTATTTACAGCAGACCTCTGTACAATATATATATATAGTTACAGTCTATAGAGATAAGTATAAACAGTTATAAAAGGTTACAGCAGACAAAGATTATAGCAGATATTGATAGTCGTCAGATGAGATTCTTATTAAGTATTAGATAAAGGAGATTAAGAATAGATATCCTTATCAAATTTCACCATTATAGCATCTTCATTATCACTCATTCCATAACTATAAACCTCAATTCAAGTTTAACCTACCTCACCTTTAACTAAAATCCAATCAACAAATTAGATTAAACAAAAACCCAACTAAGAATCTTCACTTTATTCCCTTCTCACCCCACCTCTAACTTTATCAATCTGAGACATAAATGGCAAAATGAAGTTGAAGCAGCAGTGCCCATCAAGACCAAGCATTCTCTTCACTTCCATAAATCTAAGTGTTTAACATGTTAAGTGTAAGAACATTAACTATGTGTCTCTCACTCACTAACTATAATCTCTCCCTCTAATTCTCTTCTTTGCATGTCTTTCATACTCCTATAAGGACATGGATTTCATGACATTAGTGATGGGATATTAAATAAGAAATGGCATTTAAATGTGAGACAGCCAAGAAAAGATGTTACTTAGAAGAAAATGAGTAAGAAAATTTGCAAAACTCTGAATTTTTTATTCTTTTCTTTTAACTTTTTAAATTAAGGATTCACTTAATTAGTTTAATTAACTCTAAAATGTAATTAAATTCAGTTGTTATCAACCGTGTTTAAATTTATGTATTACATGGCTTTCCACATCGGTAATGTTAATAAAAACACTAATGTCGGGGTAGATTAAGTATTTAATTGTCACTTTTTAAAGTTTAAGCTACAAGTGTAAAATTGAGTAATGCTTGATATATATTTTTATAATTAATACAAGAGCCCTTATTGTTTGACCTTTTGTCTTACTTCAATTCTTTTTTTTTTTGGAAAATTATTATTTATCACTCTGTGATATTTGATCAACTATCACATAACTCCTTTGTCATATTTTGTCACTTTTCCATCTATTTTTAAGTCAAAATGACAAATTATTAGAATTTCTAAGTTTTAATATGACAGTGAATGAGTCAAAAACTTTTTTTAAAAAAAAGTAAAGGAAGGACTTGCATACTAGGTACAATAATTTAAGAAAGAAAATGATAGTTTTTAAAATAAAAGGAATAAAATGAAAAGAGCCCAAAATCACAGAAGAATCAACTGTGATTGTCCCTTATAAATAATTATTCACTTAATTTCACATAAATAAGCATATTCAATTATCCCTAAAACTTTATTTAACAAACACCTAATTCGCCCATTATTCTAATATGAAGTATTTTTACAATTTTGACTAAAATCGAAAATTAAGACATGCAAATAATTAAATAATATACAATAAAATAATGAAAACACATAATCAATAGATTAATACCATAATTAAAATATATTTCCAATTTTTGTACAAAATTTTTTAAACTTTATTTTTAAAATAATACTCTTAATTCTTAAAAAACCTAGCCAGAGTCATAAAAGTCCTCCATAATCACTACTTTTCTCCTTTTAAATTGTTGCCTCTAATGATCCTTTCTTCCCGCTATTCTCCTCTCCTTATCACATGTCGCTTAAAATACCTAAAATTGTCGACAAAAGTTGTTAGTTTACAATTTTCAAAATAGACTTTCAAGAGGTCCATCTGGCTAAATTTATTGTTCAACTCGCTGTTATTAGATCTAAGTTTCTCCTAATTAAAAGTTGTACATAATTCTCTTATCTTTCCATTACCTCTTAAAGAATCTTAATTATTAAAAACTATAATTAAAATAATAAATAATATTCAATGGTAAAAATAAACTAAACAAGCATGCTTCTTTATCAATTAAGTGTTATCACTATAATTAATGAATCATACACCTTCTAAATACTATAATTCATAAATTAAATACTATACAATCTTTCATTATATTAAATTCCATTAAAGTACCATAATCGTGAAGTTATAATTTTAAAGTCTCACAATCTTCTTACATAAGATAACCTCGTACTTATGACTAAAACCAAGGGTCGACGATACTTGCAAAATGTAGTGCCCAAATATAGTTCAAACGAGTGCTAATGCGTAGCATAACTTGCAAAATTTAGTGCCAAAATGTAGTGTTATAACTGAATTTTAGTAGTTCAATGTGATAAGAGGGCTACGAGTTTCTTCTTCGATAAATGTATAAGACACCTAAAGTATTCTTCTTCTTCTTCTTATTTTGTATTTTAACACCTAAAGTTTCAATTCTGCAGTCAATGAATCGCCTGAAAGCAATAAATGTATAAGACAACCAACCATAATGGCTGGTCCCTTAACTTTGGAAAAGTTAAAGAAAAAAATAGAGAAAGATATGTTTACAATTGATCATTCAATTGTGGACCAACAGAGCCTCATGAACACAAGGCACGCAAAGATCTTATACGGCGCTAAAGCAACCTAAAGTATATATGCTTTACATTAATTTAAGGGGTTAAAATGATGTGAAGAATCAATGACAAGTGCGCTAACCAATGACACCTATGCATGGTTTGTGGGACGTAATGCCTTCTCATCACATTCCATTTTGAGTAGTATAATGCTAAGTAGAATCGACAAAAGAGATAAATCAAAACTGAGTTTAAACATTTGTTATGGATTCTTTCCACTATCATCATGCACGCGTACCATATAACGCAATGATACAAAGTGCAAACTGATGTAGTTAACCCACAATCAAATTAAGTTATTGGTATATCAACGGCTGAAAGGAAGGTTATTAGTACGAGGTGACCGCGTGATTGTATGTTTTGAGTAGTTTTGAGTCAGTTTATGCATATATTACCAATTATTATTATCTTGTTGGTGTTATCAGTAAAATCAAAACATCAAATATTAATCACCTTCACATGAATATCACCATCTTATCCAGCTTATTGTAATTGGATCTTTTGCTTCCAATGATTTCAAGAAGTGGATGCTAGGAACTATGTAGGAAAACATTTCCCTTAATGGAATTGAGAAATAATTGTACAGTAAACTTTCCCTTTTCGGAGTGGGAGATGAGGGGAGAGCTTACATGATTGTTTATTCCACATAACATGTCTGTGCTTTTCTGTCAAAAATGCTCACGCCACTTGCACCACCAACCATGATAAGCATCTTGTGCCATGGACGATTTGTGTTGCTCGTCTTTTCGTTTGTTGTTTTTAAATGGAAATAAAATTCAGTTGAAACCGTAACACTAGCGATGCCAGTTTCTGGTAAAGTGGGTTTTGGTCTCTAGCATGTTCGGTTCTGATCCTATATTCTACCACTTTCGGCTAGGATGCGAAAACGTGGGTATTCGAAAGAGCCACAAATGGCATTCTAGGGTTAGCTGCTTGGTGGCTGAAAACCAACCATAAGTTTGTCTTAGCAGCAAGAAACTGCCCTGCTAATTAAGCACCATCACAACTGTTCCTTCCCTATATGATATATGTTTCTTTCCAAAGTACTTCGATATGTATGATTGAGAATCTACATGGTCCATAACTGGGGTTATTTTACCCTCGCTACTTTTAGAGAATGTGCGGTACTGGTGGGCATTGAGGAAACCGGAGCTTCGTTCCCTTTCTTGATACTCAACTAAAGTCTTCTATTTATTTATGACTATCTGATATATGCTTGGATTTTTAAATGTCAGGATTGAGATCATTATTGCAAAGAAACTGCAAACGAGTATGGAGAACCATGATGTTGCAAAGTCAAGAATGAAAAACAATGAACGCCGGCCTACATACGTTAAAATGTTAGTGCAAAACAATAACATACATGTGCTAGCTGGAACTGAATATATCAGAAGACCATGTGCTTTGATCTATGGTTGATCTTTTATAAGCTTACAACGAAAGCATACAATTTGTGCAGAGTACTGCAGATTCCCAGCAATATCGACCCTCATAATTTTACCCCGCTTGATCCCAAAGCTACACCTATATAATAATATAATGATATAGTTTCACTGCCATTTGGTATTCGAAAAAGAAATATGTGGCACTACTAAAAAGACGGGAAAGGATAAGAAAGAATGGAGACTTTCTGGAGTTGCGGTGTCTGCCAAACCTCTCACTTTCTCGATGCTTATCTTCAAACGATTTGTCAATACCAAAATACCCATATAATATATATAAATATATATTAAAAAAGAACTTAGTATTCTTTTTTAATATAAAATCTATAAAAATGTTTTGTCATGATTTAAACATCAGTTCTTTCTTTTTTAGATATGCAGGGCACTAGCTACATCTCTATATTATTGAATTTAAAAACGAGTAACATGATATCTTTAATTAAAAGTAGGGATTATCTCTACAAGTTTGATTGGTGTAACGAAGTAAGTAGACAAGTGCCTTTTATATTATTTGACTTTAAAATTTTCTAAATTTTAAGAATAGAAATGGATGTTGTCGTTATAATTATGATGGTTGGTTAAGATAAATGAATGATTACCATTATCATTGTAAAAAATATTAAGAAATAAAAATTAATTATATTTTAATTAATTATCTCGTAATTAATTAATTACAATATATTAATTAATTGAAATAGTGTAATTAATTAATTACAATATTTTAATTAATTATAATGTAATTAATTAATTATTAATTACACTATTTCAATTAATTAATATATTGTAATTAATTAATTATTATATTGTAATTAATTATATTTAATTATATTTTAACTAATTGATTAATTACAATATTTTAATTAATTATATTTTAATTAATTAATTAATAATATTATTAGTTAAAAAACATCAAACCTTACTAAACTAGAAAAAATCAAGTATTACTTTAGGTCATAGGATAGAAATAAATAATAGTACCAAAGCTACTATATTAAAGAACAAAGGATATTAGAGGAATGATTCTTACTCCTTTCATAATGAAGAAGAATGAAGCAATGTTTAAAACTTAGGAATGAAAGTTTAAACCATCTAATTAAAACTTCTTACCGAGCTTTATTTTTTATTCTATACCCATTTTTCTCTCATCTTATCCACCACACAAGCACACCCTCAGTCAACGTGGATATGTCGACCACATTATCTTATATTCACTTTTTTTTTAATGTAAACTAGAGCTTGCATTAATCAAAGGTGGGGTAATAATCCCAAACCTGAAGAGGGGCATACAAATAAGAGTGTCGAGCTAACTGGTGAGCTTCTGTTAGATCGAAAAAAGAAAACATGCTTTATTTGGAGAAACGGTAGATTTTAAAACTTTTTAAGAAATCATTTTGCAGCGGAAGCAAC
>JAOSBP010000008.1:25701029-25725560 GCA_027563825.1 Erythroxylum mucronatum
GCAATTAATGTCAATTTGCACAATTTTACTAACAAATTGCATAAAACATAAGCTCACCGCAAGGGACTAATTTAAGCTCAAAATCACGAATAAAGAGTCAAAAAGTACATTAAAAGCCATGAAACTGTAGCCAATTTATATGATCAACTTGGGTTCAATCACATGGTTGATGACCCTTTCATCCCATTCATTGACTATATAGGAGGAGGTGTATAACCAATTCATGGGAAAATTATATTCCCATCAAAAGACCTCTAAGTTGCAAACGAAAATAGCTAACTTCACTCAGATGGAGGGAGAGCCATTCCATAAGGCATGGGAATGCTTCAAACTCTTACTCATACAGTGTCCACACCATCATTTTCCACTTTACATGTAGAACCAAGTCTTTTATAATGGAGTAACGTAACAGTGTTAGTACATAATGGATAACGCAACAGGAGGAACTATGGGAGAAAAGACTGTTGAAGAGGCATATGAAATCTTCGAAATGTTGGCGGCCAATTCTCAGTAAAAGAATATGAGGGGGAGAAGAGCTGGAATTCATGAAGTAAACTCAACCAAGAAATGGCTACATAAATGGCGGAGCTCACAAAGAAAGTGAAAATGCTAACCATAAGACAATCCTAAGATGCCCTAAATCATGAAGTATGTGGTGTATGTGGAATTTTTAGTCATAGAGCTAATGTTTTTTCATATTCTTTTAAATCTTTTGCATGTGAGGAAGAACAAGCAAATTCCCTTAATGGTTTTCAACCGAGGGTACGTAATGATCCATATTCAAATACTTACAACCTTGGTTGGAGAAACCACCCCAATTTATCTTGAAAGACTAGCAATCTACCAATGCAGCCCCATCCACCATATCAGAATTTTCAAAGGTAGAATCAGTTCCAAGGGCATTCTTCAAGTCAGAACATCCCAAGAAAGCCTTCTTTGGAGGAATGTGTTCATTCAAGCTACCACTCATAATCAAAAGATGAACAACAAAAGATTTGATTCATTAGAAGCTTCTATGAAGAAGGTTAAGACTCAAAACAAGATGATCAATTTTCTAATCTCTATAACATGCTTTTTAAAGTTAATATTAATCTATCATTGTTAAATGTGATTAGGAACATTCCAGCTTATGTGAAGTTTTTCAAGGAACTAAGCACAAAAAAAGGAAGTTTGGACCACATATTCAGAAGTAGCAAGTATGGTCCTTCAACATCAATTGTCCCCCAAATTGAAAGATCCAAGGATTTTCATCTTGAAGGTAACAATAGGTAATGGTGAGGAGGTTAAGGGTATGTTTGAACTAGGACTAAGTATAAACCTAATGCCTCATTCTATTTATATGAAATTGGATCTTGGACTATAAGACCTACCAACATGTGCTTACAATTAGCTAATAAGTCAATCCTTTATCTGAAAGGAATAATGAAAGATGTGTTAGTGAAGGTTGGAGGATTGATTGTACTCATAGACTTTATGGTTTTAAATATGGTGAAAATAAAGGAACAAGAGAAGGAGCACACCATACTCCTTGGGAGACCTTTTATAGCCACCACCAACACTTTAATTGATGTGAAGAATGGGAAATTGACCATAAATGTCTTATGAAAAATACTAGTATTTTCAATCTTTAATGTTAAACCTATCCCTACTGCTATTGTTTATGAGGAGTGTTCTCTTATTGATCAAATTAATGTTGCAAATTTTGAATTTGCCTTGCAGGAAGAAGAAACAAGGGATTTAGACTTGGTTAAACAGTTTGACAAGTTTGTGAGGAGAGTTTGGCAAATTCTTCGAGACAACCTCTAATGAAGAGAAGAATGCAACCCCACCAAAAGTAGAGCTAAAAGAGTTACTTGAGAATTTAAAGTATGTGTTTTTAGGTGAAAGGGAAACATATCCGACCATTCTTGCATCTACTTTGGATGCTAATCAAGAAGAAAGAACTTTAAGTGAGATGAAAAGATTGAAAAAGGCCATAAGATGGACTTTGAGTGACATTAAGGGAATTAGTCTCTCTATATGCATGCATAGGATTATCCTAGAAGAAGAGGCTAAACCAATGAGAGAGACCCAATGAAGACTCAATCCTAATATGTGGGAGGTAGTTAAGAACGAAGTTTTGAAACTGCTTATTGAGGGACTGATTTATCTAATTGTGGATTGTGAGTGGGTGAGCCTAGTGCATGTGGTTTTGAAAAAAACTTGGCATTACGATTATTCGAAATGATAAGAATGAGTTAGTGCCTACTAGGACTACCACTGGGGAGAATGTGTATTGATTACAGGAAATTAAATGCAGTGACCAAAAAGGACCATTTTGCTCTCCCTTTTATTGATCAAATATTGGATAAACTTTCTGGACATGGGTTTTATTATTTTCTTGATGTTCTTTCAGGTTATTACCAAATACTGATTGCTCATGAGGACCAAGCAAAGACAACATTCACTTGTCCATTTGGGACATTCACTTTCAAGAGGACGTCATTCGGGCTATGTAATGCACCTGCAATATTTCAAAGGTGCATGTTTTCCATTTTCTCAGACACGATCAAGGACTTTATTGAGGTATTTATGCATGATGTCTCAGTCTTTGGTACTTCTTTCGATGATTGTCCAAATAAGCTGACATGTGTGCTTGAAAGATGTATTAAATGCAACTTGACTTTAAGTTAGAAAAAAAGTCATTTTATGGTTAAAAAAGGGACAATCCTAGGTCATATTGTATCAAAAAGTGGAATTGAGGTTGATAAGGATAAAATTAAAGTTAGAAAGTTACGTCATCAATTGAACAAACTCTCTAAATTTCTTTAAGATTCTCTAGTTTGTTGATACATAATAGCGGTGGTGTTAAGTGAATTTATTAATCTTAGTTGAATGGATTAGTATAACTTAAATCTTCAATTGTTAATTATTCTTTAAAATTATAATCAATTTATTCAAGATATATAATATGTAAAAAATAACTTAAAATTTTCTAACTATATTAAAAAATACAATGGAAGCCTATTTCATGGCCTCCAATATGGGCTCCATGATTGATATGTGCTTAATTGATTGTATAATTATTCCATAATACATAGCGATTAATGATATGAAATTGTTTAAGATACTCACTTTATTTCATATATGGTTTTAGTTACCATTTGGAATTGAAGGAGCTAAAATGAGTCGAAAGCAACATATTCGAGTTGTTTTTCAAAGAATCACAATTCTTTGTCATCATGGAGAAATCATTAAAAATATTGGAGCAAGTAAAGACAAGAAAATCAAGATGATTAAGCAACATTGCTCACGACATGCTGCATAAAAGTGTCACAGCTCTGCGCGGATTGCTTAGGACTGCTTTGTGTCTCACGTGAGTGAGACCCCACACACACCACCTGTCCATATATAAAGCAAAGGTGTGTTAGGCGATATAGCCACAACAGGTGGGAGTGGGGACAGTGCCAAAACCTCTCTTTGCTCTATTGTGTGATAGCTACCCTTGGTGAACAACGGATGAAAAAGAAAATAAAGGGCAACTGAAATGGGAAACTGACAAGAGAGTGTGAAGAGGGGCTAGAAAACTCAAGCATAATAACTTAGGCAATGCCTCACAGCCGTGAGAAGTTTCCCATATGTGTGACAAACATATCACACCCGTGAGGCCTTGCCACCTTACCCCTCATTTAACTTAGCATTTTAATATATACCTAGGGTGTGACGGCACAAATGGGAAAAAAAATTTGTGTGTTTCGACTGGGAAAAACCGAAGGAGCTCTCAGGAGAGACATTGAGGAGAAGGGGCAAAGCTCTTAGCTATGAGAGACCCATACAGGGGTAGCTTTCTGATGCCAGTTCAAAGGTGCAATCGACGCCAACGACCCGGTTAAGCATTTCTTTCATTGTTTGTTGTTCTTTCTCTTATGGATTGATTATGTTATACTATGTTTAATGTTTGGGTCTTGTGTAATAATGATTGAATGCTCTATTTTCTTTTTTTCTATAAGCATTGCTAGAATCGAATACAATACGTAATCGTTATTGTCAGGGATAACATAATTTAGGTTAAATAATCTGAGCTTGTGTGATTATTGCTTAGATTGGTATGTTTTTCTCGTTCGTAAGGAGGTTGTCCGATTAAACTTAGAAAGTGTCTCCTACGTTATCCAATAGCTAGGGTTAATTAACAAGCTCTTCTTAATTAACTATAACTTAAGGAAAAATCGGGATTAACAGAGCTAGTTGTTAATCTACGACCAATAGTTTAAGGAGAGGTAAAAGAAAAACAAATCAATGAAATATGTTTAATTAGAGTTTAGGCCGATATTGAACCAAAGAATTGGGTCCCTAACGAATCCACCACTTTCTTCATTTTTCGCATGTTTTCTTTAATTTATTTTCATTAGGTTAGTTCCCCCTAAACCTAGACACTGATTAATTTTATTTCAAAAGTTAACCGAACACTCTCTGTGGAATCGACTTAGACTCGCCACTACTATAGCAGCAGTAGGTCTAGTTTATTTTGACTAGTGTTGTAATGCGTTGCATGTCAATGATGCCCCGTATATAGAGCAGGGGAAGCTAATGGTGACATACATAGGTTCCTTGCAGTTTCATCCTTTTTGTTTATTAGTTCATCAATTATCCTTTTGAGGGTTATTACAGTTGTTTGTTCATCAATTATCCTTTTGAGTGTTATTTTTCATGTCCAAAATTCAATTACTTTTTCTAATTAATGGAGAATGCATAATATCATGTAAAATATATGCAAATTTTTAATTGCTATATAGCATCGATAATAGCTCTAAAGAGGTATCTAAAATTATCAAGTTAATGGGGCCCGTGAAATATTCCATCGTAGGGACTACTCATGGTGGAGGAATGACATATGAGGAAAGGACCTTTGCATGAAAAAGAGTGATGTTTAGTAGAAGGTTTGATAGGCTCCTATCCTAAAATGTCTAGGTAGCCTGCCCGGCACCCCCGATGGCACTCCAGTCGATATCTAATCCAGCTAGAAGATTCCCCTGGAGCTAAGTCTATTGTCCTTTTTACCTAAAAGCCTTAACTTAACACTAAAAGACATAAGCAATGGAGTTTTTTTTTTAATTTAGCAGGACATCAAATGTATTTTGACGTCCCCAAAATTTTCAAGTCTCTGTAAAAGTTCAAAAACACTTACATAATCATCTCAAAATCCCCACTAGAAATTTTGGACTTTAAGTCCATTCACACGCAATCTCAACAATTACTTCAACAATCTTAAAAAAAAGCCCAGACATATTCATGCATTTAATTTTAAAACATTCATATACATGTATTCTTTACACAAAATACACTCCAAAACATATTCGTGAAAATGCAAATGTTCCCAAAAGCATTTACAAAGCAAAAATGCCTACACAACAGTACGTGACGAAGTTGACTACTTGTGAGGTGTAGTCCCTACTACTGAAGCCCCTTAGTGTGTACCTAAGAGGTTTCATTTAAAAATAAAAAAGAGTGTGTGAGCTAAACGAGCTCAGTGAGTGTTAGATTTTCTATTCAAATCATAATTAACAATTTAAACCACCCTAAAACAAATTCATCTCAAGTTGTATAATTCAATACTAATATGAAGCATATATGCTTCCCGAAAGCAAGTTTCTCAAATTATTTTTCAAATAAATAGTGGCAGTATTAAAAATGTCATGAATTTCTTACACAACATAGCATATCACTAACTTCTTTGTCATATGGTACCCTTAGGCATAAAGTCACAAAGCTAGTTATGCATCATTTACCTGCGACTGGTTAACCACTAGTTACGGAGCTAGTTCTATATCACTTACCCACACTAAGATAACTATTATATATTGGTAGTTACGAAGCTAGTTCTGCATCACTCACCTGTAACTAGTTAACCACTAATTACAGAGTTAGTTTTACATTACTTACTCGTACTAGGTTAACCGATATATACCAGTAGTTACAGAGCTGGTTCTATATCGCTTACTTGTAACTGATTAACCACTAGTTATAGAGCTGGTTCTACATCGCTTACCTGTACTAGGTTAACTATTATACATCGATATAATAACATGTATACTATCTATACATCACAGGCTATAAACCATTTCCTTTTTATCAACCAATAACATCATCTTAATGTGAACTCAAATCATATAAGATTTAACTTTCAAACTTCATTTCATATGTTGCTAAAACATAAACTTATACTAGCAATATTCACATAAAACTCATAATCAGTATTCAGTTCACTATAGAATAGAAATCTTTTTCATAAAATCAATTTAAAGAACACTCACTGTTTTGCAAACTTATCACCAAGCACACTCACGCATTCAGTGCATCTCCTTTACCTACACAAAACAAATTTCTCTTAGGCATTTATTTCCAAATTCAAAAATAAGACATTAAAACTATAAATACGATTTAACCAAATTTGAGATTATTATTTAATCGAGGAATATGTACACTAATCATATTTCCGTTTACCTCTGTAAGCTAACTTATTATTGTCCATTTCGAAATATAACTTCGAAAGTCACATAAATACCATATTTTATCGATTATAACTTTCCAATTTCTTTAAAACACTATCACACCCAATTTAATTCACCATATCACTATCATACATGATGAGTCACAATTATGACTCCTGTCCAAAATTTATACCTCCATTTTTCCTAAATTTTCACATAGTAGACGTTCAATTATGTTTTGAGGTCTTCTAGAAATTCATTCCCCTATATCTCTAGTTTCTGTATTATTAAAAATCAAGCCATTTAAAGTTCTAAATCGAGAAACAAGCACCAAAAATCACAAGATGCTCCAACACAAGGGCAACATCAGATCACCATTTTCAATCTCAATTTCTAATATGATTCGACCAAAATTAGGTCAGAGTGTCTTCTATGAATTTTTTGTATCATGTCTTAAGTTTCATTTCCAATTGGAATCACCCAATTTGAAGGTCTTTAAGCCAATTTATTGCTAAAACGATGAGATTGATTCAAACAAACTTACGACAAAATTCTACTATACATTACTCTCTTGTTATATTCAACCAATTCCATGAAAAGAAACACCAAAATAGCACCAAGGCACTATTGATGTTAAACATATCCATCTCATACTAAAAACTTACAAAAGTTACGAATTTAAGCTAGGAAAACTTACCACTTGTCCCTGCAATCTTTTGGGTACACCTTTACTTGATCAAGATCTCTTCAAATATCCATAAAAACCCATCAACAATGGAAACCCTCTTCTTCTCTCCTTGGCCCACCTTCACACTTGCTATGTTCTTTTCACTTTTGTTTTTGGTCTCTCACGTTTACTCTCTCTTAAACATTCACAATTATGTTAAAGAATGAAGTTAAATGTCTTACTTTATGCTTTTTTATACTCATTTAATGAATTTCATATGTCATCTTCCTATTGGTTCTCTTCTAATGACTCATCCTTCCACCAGCACCATGTAAAAAGACCAAATTGCCCTTTAATGGATTTAATTCACCAACTAACCGAATTCAATCCCAAAAAAATTTCACAACTATCTTATCATCAAATTGACCATGAAATTCTCGAATTAGGGTCAATACTTATTGATTGGATGATTTAAAAATTTTCGAATGGGTTTAAAATCATTAATACCCATTACTTTCCAAAAAGGGTAGTTTAGTCCTAAACTTTTGGAACTCCCAAAATCCATCCTATCATACTTATTTTCGATCCATTTCATTAGCATTGGACTCTAATACTTATTCCTGATAATTTTCAATATTTCGGGGTTGGGTCCCTAAAAAATTACGATTCATCAAAAAAAATTTATTCACTGAACATAAAAATTTATATTTGATGAAAGGAAAGGTTCGGGGTTTTACAAATTTGATGAAACTTTGTTGGATATAATAGGCCATAATGAGCCAAGAAAGTTGATAAAAGGTTAATTTATAGATCAACTCATGCAAATGGAAATTGGTTTAATAAACCATTTAAATGTTATACAAAAGTTCTTCCAAGTCTTAGCAATTCAATACAGCTATTGTAGAGGTATATAAAGAATCAAGTCAAATATTTTTTTAGGTCAAGTCACCTAAGAGGCAGCCTTTCTCATAGCTGCAAGAGAAATGGGCTTTGAGTTATTTGAGTGGATACAAAAAAGCGTATCATTGCATAAGTTAGAGAGTTTTTCAGGAAAATTATATCTTTGGGTTTAAATAACTTTTGTAAGCAATTGTTTTTAGTTTATATTCTTGTAGCCAATTGATTGGTTACAATTTTATATATTATATTATTAGTTTAATTAATAACGACATCTTTATTTTCATGTATTTTGTTAATTACATTTGAAGTTTTAATACTAAAGATAAAATCTTTAGAATAGTTACAATATAGTTAAAATTATGATGAGATCATAATTATGAGATTCAATTTGTAGTTATGTATTATTTCTAAATTATTCCTAGTTATATTTTCATCAAGACAAAATATTGACAATACGGTAAAATTTGGACACATTATGTTTTCTTTTTAATGAAAAAAGTAATTGATCTTATAAATTAATGTATGGAGATATTTAAACAAATGTATATGTAATTATTAGAGAATACTTGATTATGGAAATCTTAAGTGCAATATTGCTTATATGTCTGTGAATTTTTCATTATGATGGTTATATAATTAATTCTTAGACTTGAGATTACCAGAATTTTTCATGTGAGAATTACTATATTGTGACGTTACTTATGACATATTCTATTTATGGTAGCTCAATCGGTAGTACTTGAATACAATATGAACCATATAGAGATAAATGAGTAAATCAATAAAGGATTTGTCGCTCTAACATAATTAGAGAAAATATTTCACCATTCTTGATTAGCAGTGATTGAAGAAATTCTCCGGCCAAAGTGAATTGACTTTGAAAAAGGTATTTTCAAATATCAATTATTAATTAACAAGTCGGATTTTAAAAAAGTATACAATATATCTATACTATATATTCAATTGAAATATTAGATGATGAAAAGATTAAATTATATATCATAGTCATGCATAGATAGGTTGAGTCAAATCACTTAGCATTCATAATATTTAAGTGGTCATGACATGTTGATAAACTTCCATTTCTTTGTACCATATTATCAAATCTTAATCACTTTAATATTCATAATATTTAAGTGGTTGTGACATGACAAGCTTATGTGGAAATTTTCATGTTGATTAAGCTAAAATTGATATCTGGATGCTTGCACTGGATGGAATTCTCATGGCAGTTTTGGCTCGTATATATCCGTAATTGCGGTTTGTCGTTTCTTCATAGTCGTAACAATCACTTCAAGGTGAAACTATATATATAAAAAAAAAAAAAAGTGTCCCAATTCCTTGGGCTGTTGAAAAGGATTCACCCACGTTGAGATAGATGGTGCAAAGTCCTCACACTTGTATACTAGTTCTTGGCATTAAGAGCCAACCTGTCCTCCCACTACCTATTTTCAACGCCGCTTATTCACTACTGTAAAGCCCTACTCGAGTCGCTTTTTGACCCTTTTGTATCTTAACAAAAATCATCTTACTGCCACTCAAATTCATACTGAGCAAAGGAATCCACATTCTATATATTCTATATATTCTTAGAAATTTCGATTTTTCACTCAATAACAAAACTTGGTTTATTTCTTCTTTTTTGGGATCATGGAATCAAATGATATTATTGTTCCAAATTTTGGCTGTTCCTTTTCAGCTGAATCAAACCTTTTCTTGTCGTAACTTCTCACTTCCTCGGTGATACAAGTCTGTATTAGCATAATCAACTTAATACAATTAAAAATAATAATTTGAGTAATTTAGTTAGAACAGAAGATTGATTTGATCCTACGCACCCACTTGATGTGATTCTAAGCACCCACTTGACCTTTCGGTTGTCTGATCTCTGAATAGATGAAAACTTTTTCGCACTATAGTACTTGCTTTACGAGCTGATCTGATCCAAATACGGATGACCTGGACTCCTTGCTTGTCCGGCTCAGAAAAACCTGACCTCCAATCCCCACGATTAAATTCTACTTTCTGTACATTCCGAATAACGAACGGAAAGGCTGCGCACAAATCTTCTAGTAATGATTTTGAAAATGCTTTCAAGGTAGCATCGTTCCTTTAATATCCAAATTCAAAGCAACCACACTTGCGACGAGTTTGAAATTTATGTTCTTTTGCGGAATAACATTTTGGCATGTCGGGCTTGAACATGAGTCGCAGAATCCAAGTCAAACACATCGAAATTCATCTTTCCTGTGGGAACAGATTCATCTTTTCTAGTCTAAAACCTAAGCGCAGTTGCACCGGGCCAGATCAGAAAAACTGTGGCGAATCGGGAACCCATTATTATGACATTGATTAAAATTCCTACCAGCCTTGCCTTCTTTCCGGCGTGACCCAATGTACCCAAGAAAAAACTGATTTATCTACAACACCCCCATAAGGTACCCAAGAAAAAACTGATTTATCTACAGCATCCCCATAACTGTAGATTTTACATCATGGAACTCACATATGAGTGATTATGAATATCATTTTTAGAATACAAGGAAAAACCTATTATACTGTGGAAAGAACCTGAGAAAATAACATACAAAATGATGATGAAATATCTAAAATTTTGGGCGAAGCTTCACATGTTAGACCTTACGGCGGTTAGATTATCCCATTGCTGTTCGTGCGCCTTCGCGAGCTTGAATGGGTGGGCTAATTCAGTCAGTCACAAATTGCAGACATAATTCCAGAAAATCCTTTGCATGAGACAATCTCAACTTTGGCAGCACCGCGGGAAAAATGGTCATACCATAAATGTTTCTAGTTGAATGAATTTGAAAAAGCACTTCTACGTCATCTGTACACAGTTCACGAGGCATGTGGTCCTTGGACGACCAATGTAATCTTTTGTTTAGTAGTATCTTTAAATCCAACCTAGGAGTGGAAAACAAAGAAATACAGCTTAATCAACAGAGAATATGACCAGAGCATCAAAAACAGAACGATATTACCTACCAGAAAACACTTGAACCATATGCTGAAGTTTCAAACAGAATAAACAACTTACTTCAACAGAACTGTCAGGGGGAAACCATCGCAGCAACACCCCAAGATGTGCAACGGCAGGAATGAGCTTAAAAAGTAGAGGAGTTGTTACCTGCAGACAATTTACTTCAGTAAATGCACAAGTTGATCCTTCATTAAACAGACGGTGGGTAGTCAATTACCATCAACTGACACAATATTAGACCACAGCCCACAGGGACAGACATCCAGTCTAGGGGTGGTATTTTAGCTGGACGGCAAGCTTTTAAAAAAAAAAAACCTTTTGGATTTTGGGCTAGGCTTGGGCTCAAGCTGCCCAGCCTGAAATCCAAAATTTTCAGCTGAAAGCAACATCGTTTCCAAATTTTAAATAAAAATTTTGGGCTTGGCCCGGGGCACAACGAGCTCGGGCTTAGGCTTTGGACTGGGCCGAGACAATGCCAAGCCTAATCCAATCTTAATATTCATCTCTTGCAATATATCACATACTTTACTTCCTCTAAAAATACAGAGTATAGAAGACAATAATAGTTGAAGTTCAACACTCTATTTCCCATACAAAGATGTACTATCTGGCCTATTATTTTATAGGACAAACAGCTATACACCAATTAGTTGATTAAAAGACGTACAAGTTGAAATTCAGAAAAGGTCACTGGTTCTTACAAAGAAGGAAATGAACTAGATATCAAACATAAGATTTGTAACAAACGTAAGTATGAATTCATGCAGACAGATATCTAAACGTCACTTTAAAAAACTAGGAATATATGAATTCATGCAGACAGATATCTAAATATCACTTAAAAACTAGGAATCAGTCCTAATTCTAAAATCCGTTCTTAGAAAGAATTTCATGCCTTCGAACTATATCAACTTCTCTTAAATTCAATCTAAGAACATGTAGACAGGCACTGACAGATTCTAATTTAACCATAACTTCAGTTTGACTACTAATTGAAACTGGACTCTTTTCTATAGAAGTTATTGAACAAATATACTAGTATTCCAATAAATATCTAAAAGAAACCTAAATAAAACAAATATAGCATGAAAGTTGACATTTTCTGCCTAACCCATAGGAAGAGATGACAAGAGTTGACTTTGACGATTAAAACATTGGCGAGTAGCACCAACATCACCTTTTCTCTTTTGGCTACATCATAATTAAAACAGCTATGTTTCCTTATAGAAGTATAGTAAGTTGGTTTGGAAATCATCTTTGTTTTAACCGTATCTCTTCCAAATCAACAATTGGTGGATAAACTACTTTACAGAATCTATCCTGTACTATTCTCCACCAAAATTTAACATATCCAACTAGTTTCATCTTTGCAAATCTAACCTTTCAGTATTCTGTCATATTGCACCAATCAAAATAACCATCCATATCTGCAGTTCAGTCTAAAGACAAATGCGCAGTGATCATCCTCAAGCAATCATATACTTAAACACATTTTCTTAGTAATATCACCAACCATGTGCCCTTCAGGCCTTTATCAATTTCTTATGTCACTTATAAGTTTCTATGAGAGGCTAGTTTCTCGGCTGTCCAGCTCCTCAAAGACCCTCAACAGTTGATTATATGATTTTCATCAACTCCTCCATGTAAACAATGTTATCTGTTGTGTACTGTCTTACCAGAGTTGTGATTTGTTTTAAGTATTGCTACAATACTGTCCACCCTCTCAAGAATTTGTATGATTAGCTCATTGCTCTTGTTATCTCTGAATAATCCTCAAACCCTTATGCTCCATGTTGTCATTATCGAACCCAAGCTCTAATACCAATCTAATATAGGACACACCAACTATTTGACAAAGAATGTATAAATTCAAAATTTGGGCTACTCAAGCTGTTTTATGTTTTTTGTGGCTTAAAAACAATAGTTCTGGAAATTTAGGTTGCGGTGAATTAAAAGGAATGAACTAGAACAAAAAAAGCCCATGACAAGAATTAGGATTCACACTTGGCATTTGAAACAAACAGAACTGATGAAATCAAATCAATAGATTGCTACAAATCACTTCTACAATTTAAGATGGTCGAAATATAAAATGTCATATTTCATTAATAATAAACATCTCAAAATTTTAACATACAAAAATACAAATAAGCATGAACAAATGATTCTAATGTAGCCATAACCATTTTAACTGCTCTAAATTGGAACCAACTATAACTTCATAAATATTGAACTGAACAAATTTACTAGGATTAAAGATAAACAAAACAACAAATCCTATATCGAATAAACATAGAACAAAAGTAGATGTCTTTGACTAATCTGGATCACACTCTATCAGCATCCATATTATAAAATTGTTATGTCTACCATCCACAAAGAGAACATGTTACATTGAAGATATAACCTGCGGCTCTTTTGTGGTTTGGCTTACATTCTTCACGTCATACAAGTTTCAAATTAAGATTAGTCATCATCATTTTAGGAGGATGTACAATCAGGAGCTCCAATTATTAGGTTATCAGCTAATCATGTCCACCAGAAAATGCAAGTCAACAGATGTCTAGAACCAGTAATCTGTACATTCACAAAAAGAACACAAGAATCCCTCGAAAAAACTTATTTAAAACAATAAAATACCAGGCTGAGAGCTGTAGTCCCAAGAAGCAGCAGGTAAAGTTTTCCCTAAAAATGGTTCAAATATCAGCTTCACCACATTTCATGATTTTAATAATTCCCCTGGCAAACTTGGGGCAGTAAATCTTTAAAATTTTGACAGATATGATGTCCCAAAATTCCAATTCTGTGCAAGTGCTGTTATGGATATTCCAATGATGGCACTAACCTCAACCAAATGAAGATTAGAAGCACGGCTGAGAAGAACAAATGCAAATTCTCCTATCTGAGCCAAAGACATTCCGACCTACACACATTTATATTCTGTTGATAGAAAATCATTAAAGAAGGCATAATAGACAGTGAACATCGAATAAAATCTTACAAGGAGTGCAGCCTTGTTGTTGTAACCAAATGCCTTCACTACTGTTGTGATTATGGTTGTCTTGATGATTATAACTAAAATGACAGATGCTAATAATATATCAACATGGCTCCAGAGAAAATGAACATGGATCAGCATCCCAATGCTGGAAAGAAAAAGAGCAGCAAAGAAGTTTCGAATAGGTTCAATCTGCACAAGGAACAAGCTCAGCTGATTAGAGACCATGAACATGCAGGAAAGAAATGCTATCCCCATTTGGGCCAAGACATTAGCAAAACCAGCAGGAAAAGCATATTAGAAAAGCCTCAGCAACACGAGTGAAATTAAAACCATAAGCACACTTAGTGTCATCATTCCAGCCCTACATTCTAATGATAATAGATAGGTTTATCTTAAGATTCTAGGAAATAATAGCTTCATTTCATTCCCCATTCACCTCTCCAAATTGTTTATGTACAGGAAATCATCAGCTAGGTTACTTATTCAGTTAAGCCGGTCTCTATGTATTCAGTTTCACGTCAGGTTCTTGCTTATAGGTAGTCTTCCATTCAAATGAAGAAACCTATACCATTTAAGTACTAAGAACTATCATTTGCTGTCCATTTTGAATTATGCAGAAACCCAAAGGCCTATCAAAATCAAATCAGTGAAAATAAGCTAGAGTGCAAATTGGTTAGAAAACAAGATTTAAAAATACAAACAATGCATATTATGTACCTTCTAGTAAAAGTTTCGCCTAACAAGCAGAAAAAACAAATAGTTCAAGCCACAAAGTTTCGCAACAAAAGCCAGAAATTTTTTAAACAGGGATGTTGGTTTACAGTGATGAGCAAATAAGTTTTAACAAACTGGAACTTAATATTATTCTGGAATATTATATCCCAAACGATAAGAATATGAAGCAAGATAGTTTTTTTAGACAACCAAGTCAGTGTATCAACAATGCAACTCCTGCTTACCATTTACTGCCACTGGTGAAAATACTAAGAATGTGTCCAATCCCATGGATACAATAACATTTTTCATTAAATTGGATATTTGTTGTTTTATATACCTCGAGTTGCTCTGTCACTAATGTATGTTGAACTTCCAATGTGAAAAGTACAGTACTGAAGTTGTTCATTTGTACCACAGATCTGTGGCTTTCCACATCTCTTGTACAGTCCAATATACGCTAACACAATTAATCAGACATGGACTTACATGTGACAAAAAATGGGATAGTGCTGGTTGCTAAGCCTGCTCTAGTTAGCTAATTTAATAGCCTCTTAGATAAAAATTTAAGATTAGTCAACAGGGTTTAAATATTCACATCTTATCGAATTTACTGTAGTAAAAGATTAAAGATGGGAAGAAACAAACAGACGAGGTCCCTGATGAATACATGAACGCATTTTAATCAGCAAAATACAATATTAGCAGTTAGCTGAGACAAATAATATCTTTGTTTCTATGATAGTTGCAGTCCTAGCAACATGAGAACAAAGACAAAGACAACTCTTGAACTTACTAGACATAACGACAAAAGAGAAATACTAGGCAATAGCTAGTTGAATCTCCTGGTGGTAAGATTTACATAACTTCATAAATGGAAACAAATCAGAGCACTCACTGCATAAGTTATAAAGATATACAAAACTTACACATCTGCAACTTCAATAGACAGGATAACAGATTATGTAAACCTTACTTGTTCCAATGTATGTTGAGCAAGATCAGTTGTCGATATCATCACCCCAGCTGCAAAAGATCCCAATTCCAGACTCAGGCCCAGCTTATCACTACACTGCAACGATAACAAAAAGAAAACATCGTTAAAATGCAATTTAAAATAAATGAGGTAGACAACTTGTGTAATCTAAAGAAAACATTTTTATGCATCATGATGTAGGTTCAACCATTAAGGCCTTTCAAGGAGGGCTAGTGACCAAAGCAAAATTTAAATTTGATACAGCAATACCATTTCCAATAAAATATCATATGGGATTAATTTAGCTTTAATCTTCCATGTGACTTGACATTATAAAAGAAAAGGCCATTTTCAATATTTTTCCACAATTAACTTTGATTTTAACAAGCTCAACATATATTGTAATAACTGCATTCCCTAGAAAAACCAGACAGCAAATAACAATGTGTAATTGTTAAATTTTGTAAGATTGGGCTCAAATAAACTGAGCACATACAAGCTCAAATGAGTTCCATCCTAAAACTAATTGGTGATAAGTGGAGTAACTTACTAGGCTTATATGCATGCTCAAGGCCATATATTCTTTCCATGTAGGACACTCCCACTTATAGTTCAACACGCCTCTCTCACGTGTGGGCTAATTTAAGGCCCAACATGTGACACAGTCTATCATGTCGAAGTGGTGACGACTAACCCGAGAGCAACTTGCTCTGATGCCATATCAGAATTTAGGGTTTTAAGTTGTTATCTATTGAAGGACAACACAAATCAGGAAACTAATCCCACTAAACTAGAAAATTGACTCTAACAGAAAATCCCTTAAATTGTGGGATCCTAACAATACATAACTTTTACCCAATAGTTACCTAAAACAGAATTACGAATTCTCACAGTAATCATAAAATATCAATGTTGGTTAGAGGGAAACAAAATGAAATAAATCTTAACATGGAATTGAAGATTGCAAGAAGAAAACTTCCAATGCTATGCTGCACCACTTTATAAAAATTAGAGCAGATAACCAACCAATAGCACCTGAACTAATAAATGTTTTATCAATACACACAATGACTTTTGGCACCTGAACTAATAAATGTTTTATCAATACACACAAATGGCTATACAACTCATTTCTTCATATGATCAGAGAACGATTAAGCAAAAAGTAAAAGAGAAAACAATGACTTGATTTGATATTTCTACATGGTATTAACAGAAAAAAGGAAAGCAGCTTGCATGCATATTAATACCATATAGCATATGTCCACATCTCCAAATCAAACTAAAAGTGCTCGAGAGATCCCGGATAAGCAGATGAAACATACCCAGGCTACAAGTAAGCAGAATGCAACACATGCTAATTGATAGAGCTCATTTGTCTGCAAAATTAAATTTAAACCAAGGAAAAGAAATTATATTGCTTACATACATACAAATGCAAAGCTAGAGAAAAGAACATCGAAACTATGCATTTGAACACAATAAGTTTGTACCTGTGATGATAGGCTCATCATCAGTTTAAGGAATCTAGGAAACCAAGTGCGAGATAATATTGACAAAACAGCCAAAAAGGCTATTACTGTCACCAACCTGATTAATAGAACAGCTATTTTGTCAAAGCAGGATAAAAAGTAGATTTTGGGCCTCTTTGGCTGAAGGAAGAGTTAAAACTGATAAACATAGAAATATTGAAACATTTGTTGTCAAACGATAACCATCAATAGCACTGATGTGAGTAAATTAAAGAAATCTTTTCCTCTGAACTTTGCAAGTCCAGTTTCTTCACTTACAGTTTGGTCATGGATATTACTCCCTGCAGAATTCCTGAAGTTCCACCAAGAACCGGAAGCAAAGCAAATAGCAAACCAACAGCACAGTCCTAGCAGGTAAAACCTTATTCAATATTCAATATGAGTTCATGACAAAGCATCCCACAACTTGATCACCAAAAGCATCAGTAGAATGGTACTATCAGAAGTGTATTCAGGAAGACAGTACCTGTAGAATAAGAGTGCCAATGGTCACTTGCCCATGGAGCGAATTACTAGAATTCTTTTCCATCAAAAACTTCAAGACCTGGACCAGGTGATAATCATTGGCCAATTAGCATTTCAAAGACGTAAAAAGGAGAGAGAGAAATAGAGGATATAACATATTGGAAATAGATTTTTGGTGCATATATCAGAAAGAGAATTTACCACAGCTGTGGAAGACATTGAAAGGAATGCACCAACAAATACCCCTTCAGATGTCTTACCACCAAACAGCTGCAAACAGAATCAGATTAGAACTGCAGTTTTGTGTAACAAAACTTTAATCAGGAAAATCCATAAGCAATGTTTTTGCATTAAAAAACAACTGCTTTATAGTCGCACTAATTGCAAACCACCAAGTCATATAAAGTATAAATTATGAGGGAGAGCAAGGATGCAGGGAACATCACACCAGTATAACATATGAAGGAATATAAAGTCAGTGCTATACAACAATAACAGTATTTGCACACTAGAAAAACAACTGATAAAACTCTTAAAGATCAAGTGAAATACCATGGCTGTAATTCCACATAGGAACATAAACAAAAATATTTGGAGCAGACCTCCCAGAACAGCAACTGCCCGAACAACTCGAAGCTGAAATTGAGGTAGATAAATGTTTATTACAACTTCATCGGCAATTTCACTTTATAATAAAATACGAGGGAGATGAAAAGAACGAACTTTTGTTGTCGAGAACTCCAAACCCAGTGCAAAGAGCAGAAAAACAACCCCAAACTGAGCCACAGTCTCAACCTACAAAGATATGCATGACATGAAAAAAAAAACTAAAAGTGAATTATCAGTCAAAGGGTTAGTCATATCTGAGCAAGTGATGCCTGTGGAATCATAAATTCAGAAATTTGTGGTGAAATGACCACCATTTTTACTCTCATACTTGCACAGAAATTTCGTGGCTGATATTATATTCAACTTCCAGTACAACATATGTCAATCAAAGCGTCACAGCGAGTGATTATATTCAACTTCCATTACAGCATATGTCAATCAAAGCATCACAGCGAGTGATCAACTTGTCTGAAAATGAATAAGAACTACTCTAAACCAATCTGAGTTAAAAGTGCAACATCAAGCAGATCATCGTCTACAGATATCCTAACTAATAAAGCAAAATGCAACAATTCAAACATACTTGCACCATCTCACTGACAAAGTTGAAGCCTCCAGGTCCAATAATAGATCCTGCTAACAAATATCCAGTCATTGCCTGTAAAAAACTATGTTTAGAAATGTTGGCATAGGCAAGAAACTTACAAAACACATACAGTGAGAGATTTATCTTGCTTAGACATTAAATAGATCATATTATTGCAATTTCATGAACTATCTATATGGAATATATCAGACCGGTTGTCCAGCACAGGCAAATGCAATGCCACCACAAGCTGCAGACACAATGACGACAACCAAATCTGATATCAATCTACAAAGGAATAAATAGATGGATTCAGATCAGCTTACCAGCTAAATACAACAAATATTTAAAAAGAATCATGAGAAATAGCAAAGATCACCTCAGATCTAGCTGCAACACTGGAAATTTTGATTTGAAGTTAGATATAATAAAGACATTGTCCTGAAATAAACAACCAAAAGTTCCAGAGTTACACATTAAAAGTAACATCAGCACCAAAGGTACCTACTGAAGTAATCTTACCTTTCTATCTATAAGTGTAGGGGTATCTTCGACTCTATTTTCATTGTCTAAATTGAAAACATCATGAAGCTTAAATGACCTAAGATGAAAAACAGAAACATCAATGCCTTAAATGACAAGTCAAATACCAAAATATGTTGGAAAGTGACATGACATAGAGTAGAAGCTCATACTTCTCCTCCTTTGTTTCATTTTTCTTTGGCTTCACCCTAGCAACAGTTTCCAAAACTGCCTGAGCAAAGAAAAAAGTATAAATAAGACGTGAAAAGTTAAAAGGTCCTAAATAAGTATATGTAGGCTATTCTACATGATCTAAAAAACAAATGAAAGAATCAGTATGTTTTGTTCTTAATGAAATTAGATAAAACTCGTAACAATCAAAGAACAATCATGAAGATGCACAAACAAAGTGTTCTCAATCCTCAAAACATATTGATGGTTACGACTTAACATGCTGTTCAGTTTCTTGGATTGCTAAAAACTATTCAATTGATATGAAAATATCTAATTGAAAAAAGGGATAAAGAAACCTGCTGTTCTGCTACACTGTTGTTGAAGCTTCCAGAATCAGTTGCTGCCAAATATTGGACGCATTGGTGAATGGAGTGGGGTATAATTATTAGTCAAAATTTGGAAGAACGTTACAAGTGGTAGATAGGATAAAACAACTGATAGAAGCACCAAATCAGCTCAATGAAAAGAAAATATCCGTCACAAAACAATTCCAAATCAGAGGCTACAATGAACAATCAATATAACACCATTAATGCTAACATCAACTGCAATTGAGTTGATTCCCAACATTTGTATGTAAGGTCAACAATCATAATGAAGCTTCCTTTCTGAGACTGAAAGTAAGACTTTAAATAAAGTAAAATTACTAGATCTAGTAACAAGGAGTTTGAATTGACAGTAACACATGGTATACTTGGAGTGGACATTCTCATTAGTCTCGGATCTTAAATCCAAGTCCGGACTGGAGTTAAACAAAGTGAGAGAAAAGTATTCAAACAAAGAAGATCCAAATTAAGCACTCCTAAGTACATCCTTAGTAATCCATATTACTGGAAGAAAGAAGAGGCATTGTATCTCCACAACTAACCTAACAATCTAATTAGAAGAACAAATGTCAACATCAACGAAAACGTGTTATACAGAAATCACAGACAGTTCTTTGATTAAATAAACCCTACGAATGGAAGGAACAAGTAGAGAAAGAAAGACAGAGAGAGAGAGAGAGAGAAACCTTCGTTCTGTTCGTTCTCAGTGAACTCCTTTTCAAGAGCCTTATCGATAATATCGGCGAAGGAGCCTTCTTTAAGCTTAGAAATGGAGGTGTTGGTGGCGCTGGCGTTGGTGAAGACAGAGCCATCTGAGTCGGCAATTTCGAAAGCAAGTGAAAGCGGTAGAAGAAGAAGAAGAAGAAGAACGCAGAATGGGAAGAGACACAGAGGTCCAGTTCCTCTGCTACTGAACATTGAAGTGAACGAGCAGAACTACACACACCACAGCAAGTGAGCGCTTAAAGAGAGAGAAAGCGAGTTAATGAATGGACAAAGGAGTCAACGTTTGGTCATAGTTCTGGTAGATCATACCGCCCCACCAAATCCGTTTTTTTTAATAACGGATTTACTTAATATTAATAAATTTTTTTATTACAAAGGAAAAGACACCAAAATTAAAACTAGCTAGCTTGACAGCTCTTCGATACAAAGTTCTTTGTTTGCCCCGAAGGAGGAGTGCCATGAGAGACACTTGAGGTTTTGGCAGAAAACAAATCCCTGGGCCAGTACGAGCACCGAGGGTAGTCAGAGAGTCTACACACTGGTTTCCTTCTCGTAGCACGTGCTAAAGTTGTGGGTTCTAATCGCGTTGGAGTAAGTTCCTAGTACTTGCCAACAAAGAAAAATTCTCAGTAAGAACAGGTCGAGAAGAAGAAAGGATAGTAATCACTTTGAGAGAGTCCGTCTCCACAATGACTCGTCGATGCCCAATAGCCCACGCCAAAAAGAGTTCCAAGTAGAATCTCCAGAGTTCTGCAATTTGCGGAGAATCACAGTCTCGTTGTCATGAATTGTTTAGAATAACAAATTTTAAAGGATTATATATCAAATAAATTGATTGATCTATTTTATTGTTTTTATATTTAAATATTATTATTTATATTAAAATGTAATAATATTTACATTTATTAATCTCATTTAAAATAAATATTATTTTTATTTAAAATAAATATACAAGAGAAGTCATTACAACATTTTTGTTATTTTAGGAATGCGTGATCTATTATTTTGTTTTCAAAATAAAATTTAAGGTACCTTTCGTACAAAAGATAGTAGTGGATGATAACTCAAACTTTTTGGGAGCTATCATTTGACTTCTTACCGCTTGTAAATGCAAGACGATGTTAATATGTTGATGTTGAGAGGATTATTGATGTACATAAAATTTTTATATTTTTCACTAGTAATTTACTTTGCTTATATGCTTTAATTGCTTTGGTTTAATCTATTTATAACAAAATTGTAGGTGAATGTTCTGTTTCTTAGTGCTCATATAACATAACATATACAAAATACATGAAAGAGTTTTCTAGTTATGTAAACACTAAAATCTCACAACTATACACAAATATTGTGAGATATTTTCCTAAATTGTCTCCTTTACTTCTTATATTGATAGGATTGAATTATCTTATATTATCTTATATATTTCTATGTGATTTCAATCCTATTTTTAAGATAAAATGCTTAACCGATGTTTAATTTGTGTTTACTGCTAGGTTGGATATGCTGGTATATTTTTGAAACAAAAGAGACATTTTAATTGTCTAACCAAATGAGCATTAAGGAGCAACGCATAAGAGAGGAGCACACAAGGGATTTAGGCAGCTCATTAATTTGTCCCATGACTAATTAGAGAGATAGAGAGAGAGTGAACTAAACCCAGCTCTATGGACGCTGCAATGGAGCTCGCGTGGGTTTTATGTTTACCGAAGCTCGCTGGGTTGTAGCAAGTCGATCTGGGTTATCAGTTGCTTCGTTCTTCATATCTGGATTTGGGTCGTCTTCTTCAGATGTTGATCTGGATCTAGGTCATAAGAAGGAGAGAACACCTCCCTTGCTCCCCCAAGCGCCACTATCACTCACACGCCAGACGTGGACGGTCGCTATCACATATTGCCACCTCTAAAGAGGTCAAGCCATAGGTGTTGTATCAAGCTTGCTGTTGGTTGCCATTAGAGGGCTGGTGGTTGATCACCTGTGGCTATAAGTTTTTGTTGGGGTTCTTCTAAATAGATTATTAGATTACGTACGTTTTCGTGTAGTTTGGCTTAAGCATTAGAGAACGTTCGAGCTTCCTCCGGTGAGATTAGCTGCAGATAGTGTAGTGTCGCCGGCGCCAGGAGCATCAGCCAGCAGAGGGAGCAGTCGCTTCTTGGCACGTTACCGCCTGCAAATTCGGCTCCGCTTACTGACACATTGTCACCCACACTGTAACGTATCTCTGTCACCCTTTTATTACCCATCGTTTCTTTAGATTCTGTCAATGATAATATCTTTATTTTTTATTTTACTGTTATATGTGGTATCTGTGTTCTTATTAATATTAGTATTATTATTTGTCTTATCCTTTGTTACTTTTTGTATTTATCTGTATTTTTTTCTTACTATTATTACTTTATTGTTCTTTTTATCTATATCTTTGTTATCATATCTCATATGCATGTGGGTCATTTTGGAAACAACCTCTCTACTTGGTAGGGGTAAGGCTGCGTACTATCAGGCCCCCCCAGACCCTGCTTCTATGCGGGAATTTTCGGGGTATGATGATGATGATTAATTTGTCCCATGACCACACAGCCGAGAGGAATTAAACGTGGGATATTTTAATTGTCCAACCAATTAGCTATAGCAACAAAGAGGAGTGAGGACTTGAATAAGCAGGAGGAAGCTTGCGTGGAGTGCAGCGTTTTAATTAAAAACGCAGTAGACATCACAAGCAGCAATTAAATGGTCCTATGAAGACTCAACAATGGAGGCACAACATCGAAGAACTCAACAAGCTTCAGGAACAAATAATAAAAACACGTAGACATGAGCAAAACGACGCAACAGATGCAATAAACACACCAGGTAGAAACGACAACACACTGGAAGCTAAACGCAGCTGAAGGCAATTAAAAATTGTCACATCAAACAGGAGACACGCAATTTACACGGACGGTAAAAATAAAAGCAACTGAAATGAGCTACAAGGGGGACAGCTGTGAACGCACAGTACGACATATACAAATTAACGCAACATATATAAGGCAGCGTTTTAGGGTGCAAGGTAGAGCGCTGGAGGTGGGGCACGCTACAGTGCCGCCATAGGGAAGCCACAGAGGAATAAAACATAGAGGATAGTGCGGCGCTATAATTAAATAATAGAAGGAAACGCACAGCAACAGGGAACAGGCAGTAAATCAGCAACGCAACTAACGCAAATGGGAATAGCGTGAACGTAGGCAACGTGGAGCTACAGTGAGTCAATAAACAGGAGAGGAATAGCGCCGGCAGAGAGAACACAAAAGAGAGAGGAGCAGAGAAATAAATCAAGCAGCTACAGAGTGCGGCGTTAGAGCTAAAGAGCGAGTGATCAGTATCGGCACAAGAAGAACAGAGAGGGATTTTTTGCTAAGGATCAAGTATGAAGCTGAAGCATTTTTATCGGAAAAGGTCTATGAAGAGCTAGACATCCCAACTCCAGTTCGGAGGTAACATCGACGCCGACGACCCGGGTTAAGTATTTTTTTAATTAGTTTGTTGTTTCTTTCTCTCATTGGAAATTGATTGTGTTATCCTATGTTAATTAATTTGGGTTTTGTATATGGATAATCGAATTTTTGTTATTATTCGGTTATTTGTGTATGAACCTATTGGGTATTGTGAATTGATGATCTTAATGCGTTCATTGAATTATTAATTTCAAACCCATTGCTAGAATTTCGATATAATCCGTGATTGTTATGTTTAAATTCATGTGTAGTGACTAATGATTCGTAATCATTAGGGATAACATGACCTAGGTTAAATGACGCATCGTATGTGG
>JAOSBP010000008.1:25740267-25751557 GCA_027563825.1 Erythroxylum mucronatum
AGTTAGCTATGATTGTCATTGATCATGTTTGTTATGATCTGATCATAATCAGATTATTTAGATAAGATTAGATTTGTCAGTTATGATTTTACTGTTTGTATTATATATATCTGTACACATCTCTGTATTTCATCATCTGGAAATATACACACAATTCAAACATTTCAACTACACTGTACTTGATTGATTTTATAATGTCAAATCGAACACGAAACCTTTCATCCACAAGAAATGGAACCAGCACCTTTAGTTTTTTAGAAGGAACTAGTTTGGGCTTTTAGTTTATCATATGAATGCCACCCGTAAAGATCATTGGACTATGACATTTTTCACAACGTCCAGTAGATTGCTGGGTTTCAAATAAGGAGATTAGAAAGAAGATTAATATGATCTAATGTGGGTGAAAATTTTTGGAGGAAAATTAATAACAACCTAGAAAATAGAAGAGGATATAAATGAAAGATGTTGATGACTATTTATTCACCACTACTAGGCCTCAAATCATTTGCAGCTAGAAATGAAGTTTGAAACATAATTTAACAGACATGGATTTTCTTAAAGAAAACAGATGTGCTACTGGATGATGGTGGTAGAAACTCAATGGAATAGGAATATAATAATGAAGATAAGATAAAATAAGAAGAGAATATGGGGTCTGGTGGTGCTGTCACTAATGAAAAGCCCAAAAAAAGTTGACAATGGCAACTTTCGAGAGGTGTCTCTCTCCCGATATCAGTACAAGACTCATTCCATGCCTGCACACTCTTTTTGCCTTTGTTATACTCACACATCCCGATAGAATCCTAACCACCTAGACACCTCGTCGTTCCAGAAACATACTGGCAGACAAAACAGCTAAAACAGTAAATTACATAATAGGAGTCAGCTCAAAGCTAGAATGAGCCTTCCTCTTAATATTCTGCAGTATTATTAAAGTATGGGCTGTTCTGGATTTTCTTCTTCCTGGATACTGAAAGTGGTAGTTTAATACTTCTTAGGGAACCACTGTTATTAGCTGAAGAGGAATATTGAAGATTGATAGAGGAATTTTAAGAGTTGATGCACATTGTGGGTCAAAAGCGTACCAATGATGCACATTGTGGGTCAAAAGCTTACCAAGTAATAGCTGGATTTACCCTATCAGGTTTAGTTTGGTGGAGGTGACAAATCTGGATGCTCCTTTGCCATTTTTGTGCAAATTTGCTTCTTATTCTACTTTTATGCACAGTTAATTTGTCATGTGTATATATCTTGTTCAGTTAATGATGAGGTTTCTTCTTTCCTGTCAATAACCAGTATAACTCATCTGCAGATTTCCTTATCCTGTTCTTCTCGGAAGCTTTTTTCTATTGCGGTATTGCTGTTTTTCTTCTGCTAATAGACAGCTCAGGGAAGCCTAAAGAACCAAAATCTGATGCAGTGCATGGAACTTCAGCTCCTCTGTTGGGTCAGCGGATATCTTCTGTGGCTGCCCTGGTACTTAGTCTTCTATTACCATTGGTGACAATGGGATTGGTCTGGCCATGGACTGGCCCAGCAGCTTCTGCAACTCTCGCTCCTTACCTGGTCGGTATTGTGGTTCAGTTTGCATTGAGCAGTATGCAAGATATCGCAAGTCACCTTCATGGCATGTAATCCCTATCGTCTTTCAAGTAAGTGCTATGCTGATTATTCTTTACCAATTTCTGGGATTTCTTTCTGAAAAAGAGAAAAACTAACTTTAATTTCCTTTCCGTGCCTTCACAACATGTTAGTGATGACTACTGATGAGAAGTCCATGTGATACATAGTTCTCTCACTTTTAGTTTTTATCTTAGCATAGTTAGACATGTTGGCCAAAAGTAGGGGGCCGCACAACCCGTACCGAATATTTACATGCTCAGGCTCTGTTCTTTTAAAACCATAACTTGTTTCATGGTCGCGAACATAAGCTCCTCTGCTTTTTTGTTAGATTTAAAACCTCTGCTCGACTCATCTACTATAAATGAGCTCATGCCGTTAAAGTTCAGTTCAGTTCAATGTAAAACTTGATACTTATCTTGTAAACGAGCTTATAAACTAACAGTTCATGAAGAAAAGCGAGGCCAGTCTAACTATGTTCAAGTTCAGCTCGTTTGTTAAACAACCCTAAGATTGAGGCTCTGATTACATTCAGTTATTTTTAAAAAACAAACTTGAACAAGCTTTTATCAAGCTGGAAACCAAGCCCTTACTGAAAGCTCGATTAGTTTGCAGTCTTAGCCGAAAGTATTTGAACCTCAGTTTAGGCTAGTTTGATCATCTAAACTGAAATTATATTGCTCTTGATAAACAGGTTTATAGATTGCACCAACTCAACAGAGCAGCACAACTGGTAACAGCCTTGTCATTTACAGTCAGAGGAGCTGAGATGACTTCACACAACTTAGAAATAAGTAACTCTCTCAACACACTCTTGAATGTCCTTCAAATCCTTGGTGTCATCTGCATTTGGTCACTCTCAAGCTTCCTCATGAAGGTTTTCCCCTTTATGAGAGGAGTTACTGATTGATTCACAATTACAATCACATTTGCTGGTAAAATTGCAACTTAACTCGGTTGAGCTGCAAAATGTATGGTCTGACCCCTTGCTGGTTCATTGTGGGGGCGGGACACAGTGGAACTTGAAGAATTGATCATCCAAAAGAGAAGGTTGTGGCAGGCTATTCTGATGAAGATGCTAAAATTTCAGGCTAACTATTGTCTTAAAGTTCCATGCCTCAAATCCTGCTATTTAGAACCTGCAGTTTCCTATTTCATTGTCATTTTCCTTTAATCTGATATCATCATATTTCTTAATTATGATTTCTATCAACATCATTTGTTACTTATATATTTATCGTTGTATACCAAATCATATACTCTGTTAAGTAACATAGCGAGTAATGAGTTTCAACATTTATGTTTCTGACTGATCTGAGCTATAAAAATCTTGTCTGCAAATTTGTTTAATGAGATTGGTTATTCAAAGGTGAAAATTTTGAGACGTCATCATCTTTTTCTTTGTTCCACGGAGAGCTTGCTTGGCATCTCAATCCAAATTTTGGACGTAGGGGCTTACAAGTGGGTGAATTCACATTATCGTATGCTTCCAAACCAAGGGAGTTAAGAATCTGGTGAACTTAAATCTTTCGTGGTTTTTAACATAAATTTCACACATTCACAATGAATTATAGGATAAAAGAACTAGGTTCCTGCTTTTGAAAAAATTCATGGATAAAGTCATCAACACTGATAAAAATCATAACAGTGAATTAGGAGAAATTATTTCCTAATTATAAAATAGAAAACAAGAAGATATCATGGATATTTACTTTAATAAATTGCTGTAAATAGGAAATATTTTAGCTACCTGTGTATATATTCAAAGGCACTTGTCGTGTAAAATAAGAAAAAAGATTACTTCTTTTTTCATGGTATCAAAGCTCAGGACGCTGTAACTCCTGGTTTCTTTTTTTTTTCTTTTTTTCGCTGACACTTACTTGGCCTTCATTACCAATAGTGCTTTTTGGAAAACAGATGGCTGAATCTATTACCAGCAAAAACCCCAACATGGAGGTCTCTTCCTCCTCTAAAATCTCCTCTATTGGTAATCCCAAAATGTACACCCTTACCCATATTGGTGAATTACAAACCTTGTTTTCATCTTACCAACTCAATGGTAAAAACTACCTATACTGGTCACAAATGGTTAAGACTTTCCTTAAGGGCAAGGGAAAGCTTTCTCACCTATTAGGACCTACTCCTGCTATTTCGGATCCCAAGTTTGAGGCTTGAGATGTAGAGAATTCCTTAATCATGTCTTGGCTTTGGAACTATGTGGAACTAGACATTATAGGCGCTTACAAACCTTGTTTCCATCTTACCAACTCAATGGTAAAAACTACCTCTACTGGTCACAAATGGTTAAGACTTTCCTTAAGGGCAAGGGAAAGCTTTCTCACCTATTAGGACCCTACTCCTGCTGTTTCGGATCCCAAGTTTGAGGCTTGGGATGTAGAGGATTCCTTAATCATGTCATGGCTTTGGAACTCTATGTAACTAGACATTAGAGGCACTTACATATTCCTCTCATTTGCTAAGGAGATATGGGATGCTGTTACTCAATCTTATTCTAAAGCAAATGATGGCTCTTTAATTTATGAGATTAAGACCAGAATCTCATATATCAAGCAAGGTATGCACTCTATCGCTGACTATTATAATCTAATGAAGAGTCTTTGGCTTGAATTGGATCATTATCAAAATTTTAAAATGCAGTGCAATGATGACAATGTCAAATTACAAAAGCTTGTAGAAAGGGAAAGAATTTTTGAATTCTTAGCTGGTCCTAATGTTGAATTTGACAAACTTCCGGTTCAAATACTTAGTAAAGACCTTTTACTGTCTTTGAATGAGGCCTTTTTACTCATCCAAGCAAAAGAGGGCAGGAGAATTGTGATGTTGCAATCCAAATCTGCTAACAGCTCAGCATTTATGTCTATGAAAACCGACAAAGAAGCCCTTAACCACCACCAACAGAATCCTTAAAATAAGGAAGCTGCCTGGTGCAATTTTTGTGAGAAGCCTCGTCACACTAGAGAGGCTTGTTGGAAGTTACATGGGAAGCCACAGAAAGCACAGAAAGAAGGGGCAAACAAGGATTGGCAGGCCAATGCCCACTTCACTGAACCTACAAACTCTGGAGATTTTGCTCAAGCTAGATCAGAACCAAAAGGACTTAACAAAGAAGAGAATGAGTGCCTAAAGAGCATTTTGAATTCCCTAAAAGGTGCTGTGTGCATCATGTTCATTAGCCCCAGCAGGTGATTTTTCTAATTCTCATGCTCTTAGTACCTTATTGGCGTCTCTTAGGGATTCTTGGGTCGTAGATTCAGGTGCTACAAACCATATGACTACCTATCATCATTCTTTTATTTCTTATAACCCCTGTCCTAGTAATAGAAAAAGTTAAAGTTGCAGAGGGCTCTCTTACTACAGTTGCTAGTTAAGGAACCATTCTTTTGTCCCCTAATCTTCTCTTGAAAAGACTACATGTTCCCAAACTTTCTACTAATCTTTTGTCCATTAAAAGATTTACCAGAGACTTGAATTGCTTTGCCATCTTTGATCCTAATTATTTTGTATTTCAGGATCGGGAAGCAAGGAAGATGATTGGGAATGTTAAGGAAAAGGATGGACTCTACCTTATGGAATCTAATAATGGAGACAAAACCTCACATCCCTCCTTGACTTTCATGACCAGAGATACTCTTATTTGGCTTCACCATTATCATTTAGGCCATCCTTCTTTTAGTTTATTGAGAACCGTGTTTCCTAATTTGTTTAAAAATAGTGATCCTAACAGTTACCATTGTGAAGTGTGTGAGTTTTCCAAACAGTGTCGTACTTCCTTTTCTTTGCGCAATAATAAATCTAAATTTCCTTTTACTTTGATTCATTATGATATATGGGGACCTTCAAGGATACCTAATGTGTCAAGAGCTAAATGGCTTGTTACCTCTATTGATGATTGCACAAGGGTCACGTGGGTCTTTCTCGTGAAAAACAAATTGGAGGTTAGTGAGATTTTTCCTAATTTCTTTCGTACGATAAAAAACCAGTTTGGGGTGAGCATAAAAGGGGTCAGGAGTGATTATGCCTAGGAATACGTTAATCAAACCTTATCTTCTTTCTTTCAACGTGAAGTCATTATCCATTTTTCATCTTGTGTTAATATACTTCAACAAAATGGGGTGGCTGAGCGTAAGAATAGACATTTACTTGAAGTCACTAGAGCATTATTATATTAAATGAATATCCCTAAACACTATTGGGGAGAGGCTGTTTTAACTGGAGTTCACTTGATAAACAGATTGCTTTCATGACCTCTAAAGTTCAAAACACTAGTAGAAATGTTCCATAATTTCTTCCCCAGCTTTAATATAAATAGTCTAACTCTAAGGGTGTTTGGATGTGTTAGGTTTATTCATATTCATGCTCACAATAGGGGAAAACTTGACCCACGAGCCCTAAAGTGCATCTTTGTTGGCTACTCTCCTACACAAAAAGGGCATAAGTGTTTTCATCCTCCCTCACATAAATTCTTCATTTCCAAGGACATGTCATTTGTTGAGAGTCAATCTTTCTTCCCTGATACTTATCTTCAAGGGGAGATGGGGAATTCTGCGGAAGATAAGTATACGGAGACTAACTTCTTACTTGATTTATCTTTGCCAAATACATAGACTGACTGAGTCAGCCACTACTGTCCCTACACCGCCTAACCAATCTGACCAAAATAAGGCAAAAAGTGCCCAGCCAGATACCTCAAAAAATACTGCACCTATCCCTAACAAGCCTCTCTTAGTCTACTCACGAAGGGATACTATCCAAATCTTACTAGAGCAACCTCAAGGATCTAACCCAGAATCAGGTATTGAAATACAAAACCCTGAACTTGATGATTTGTATGTCCCTATAGCTCTTAGGAAGGGCACACAAACATGCACTAAATACACAATTTCACACTACACTTCACTTGACAAATGTTCTCCAAGCCATAAATGTTTTCTTACAAAAATAAATTCCAATTCCACACCACAAACACTTGATGAGGCACTTAGGGATAGGAATTGGAAAAATCCCATAGATGATGAGATGAATGCATTCATTAAGAATCAAACATGGGAAATAGTGGATTCACCAAAAGGAAAAAAAAAAAAATAGTAGGATGTAAATGGGTATTCACAATTAAATATAAAGCAGATGGTTAATTTGAAAGATATAAAGCAAAGGCTAGTAGCTAAGGGGTATACTAACTTATGGGGTTGATTATCTTGAAAGTTTTGCCCCAGTAGCAAAATTGAACACTATACATATACTATTATCCTTGGCAACTAATTTTGATTGGCCTGTGCAACAATTTGATGTAAAGAATGCCTTTTTACATGGTAATCTAAATGAAGAAGTGCACATGACAGCCCCGCCTGGATTTGAAGATAAGTTTGGGAATATAGTATGCAAATTAAAGAAAGCCTTGTATGGCCTTAAACAATCTCCTCAGGCATGGTTTGGGAGATTCACAAAGGCTATGCTGGAAATGAAGTACAAGCAAAGTCAAGGAGATCACACTCTATTTAATACATTTGCTGCAAAAAACAAAATGACAGCCCTCATTGTTTATGTGGATGACATTATAGTCACAGGTAATGATCTTGAAGAGATGAAACACCTCAAACTTAAACTTGCCCAAGAGTTTAAAATCAAAGATTTGGGGAAGTTGAAATATTTTTTGGGCATAGAAAGTAGGTCGTTCGAAAGAGGGAATTTTTCTATCCCAACGCAAGTATATTCTAGATCTTCTAGAAGAAACTGGAATGATGGGGTGCAAACCGATTGATACTCCTATAGAACAGAATTATAGAGAAGTTCATAGCACTCTTATTGTAGTAAAATAAGGATCCCAACAAATTTAAATCTATTCTAACAAAAAATCTATGTGCTTAAATCTTAAACAAATAGGATAACATATATAAAACAATAACATAGTTGTCTTACTACTATTTCCTATCTAATAAAGAATCGTTATATAATTTGAATTCTTGTCTTTGCTATCAACTTAATTCTCATCCTCCATGCCACCAAATTAAGGCTTGTGGTTGACTAATTTTATTTCTTGCATAGACTTTCAGCTCTTTTGCATCAATCTAAATCACCAAGAATACATATTAAACAATAAGATGGTTTTAGTTTGTGCAAACTTTTAAACAAGCATACAAAAGTAGGTATGCACAAGCAATTGGCAATCAAATTTAAGGCAACAAAGTTGGAACATTAATTTGGACATTCTGAATATATCGTTAAACCTGATGTCAACATGACAATGGGAATATTCCTTTCATGAGCAAACTGGAAAACCATTTCATCTCGGTTTATTACACCAGAAGGACTAACCTGTTACAACAGCCAAGCATAAGCACAACGAAAAATTCTTATGACAACAAACTAAATATTGATTATTATATTTCAAACCATTAGTAAAGTTTTGTTAATATTTCTTCCTTTAGTATCAAAATATCTTTGGAACAACTTTACATCATTTTTACACTTTCATAGATAGTCATTAGATATTAAATCATTTAGATTTCAACATGTAGCAATTAAATAAATTTAGTATTAATGTTTTAATAATAATAGATCTAAAGTAAATACTACCTTCAACCTCCCCAATGGATCTCCATCCAGAATATCAGTGCCAGCATTGTATATCACCAACTGAGGCTTAAAATTAGGAGTCTCTGCAACCTATAATGGGTGTTTTTAGTTCCACATAACCAAATGAAATCGGCATACAATTATGAATCCAATGGATATTAAAGATCAAAAAAAGAAAACTAGAAAAGGAAAGGAGAAACATATGAAACTTCAAGACATGCTAGCATTCTAATTTAAAGAATTAAAAGAACCAATTAAACGAAGATGCGTACCTATTAACTAATTAGCATCATGTTTGGAAACACCAAAATTACTGACACTCTGGAAACTCATTTAAATACTTGATGACTGTGATATAAATGACAATTTGAAGGAGTAATTTCATTCATTTTTGACTAATAGACACATATTTTGGCTTTATACACACTAACCCTCGTACAAGATAGAAAATAAATTTGTACAGATTTGTTAAATCACATGATTTATAAGATTCTTTATCCTAATTTTATGAACGTAATTAGAACTAGATTTTATGGACATAATCATATTGATTACATTTTCCCACACTCCCCCTCAAGTAGTAAATAAATTTGCACAGGTTTGTTAAATCCCATGATTTATGAGATAATAGTTTATCCTAATTTTATGGACGTAATTAGTACTAGATTATTTTATCCTAATTTTATGGACGTAATTAGTACTAGATTTTATGGACATATTCATAATGATTACATTTTCCCACACTACCCCTCAAGCTGGTGAATAGACAATAGCCATCCCAGCTTAGATACGATGCTTTGAAACATTAGATTGCTTAACCTTTTGGTAAGTACGTCTGAGAGTTGTCTATGTGTAGACATGTAAGATGTACAAATCAACCCACTCTTGATAAAGTTTCTATAACTTCGATGTGATTTGTTTTATCATGTTGTACTAAGTTTTGAGCTATACTAATGGCAGACTTCTTGTCATATTAGAGCCTCATTGGGCCATCCCACTTGATATTCAAATCTTCCAGAATAATCTTCAACTAAAGTAGCTCACAAACACCCCAAGTCATTGCCCGAAATTCAACCCCTGAACTAGATTGCACCATCACATTTTGTTTTTTACTTTTCCATGACAAGGTTTCCACCAAGAAAGGTGCAATATCCAATGCTTGACCTTCTATCAACAATTGACCTAGCATAATCAACATGTGTGTAAACTTCAAGTGCTAAACCTCCATTCCTTTTGAACATAACTCCTTTCCCTGGAGTTCCCTTGAGATACTATAACACTCGGTGAGCTCTTGCAAATGGACTTCCTTCGAATTATGCATGAATTGGTTAATCACACTAACTGCGTATGCTATATCTGGTCATGTGTGAGACAAATAAATAAGTTTTCCTACTAAGCGTTGATATGCTCACTTGGCCACTACAGTATCTTCCTCTACTATTCTAAGTTTAGTATTTGAATCTATTGGGCTTTTGCTAGTTTGCATGCTGTTTTTACCTATTTTCTTGAGAAGATCTGTGATTTATTTCTGTTGGGAGATGAATATTCCTTTGCACAGAGTGAGCAACCTCAATCCCGATAAAATATTTCAACCTCCCTAGTTCCTTGATCTCAAATTCTTTAGACAGACGTTGACTTAAGATATCTCTCTTAAAAATCTAATATCACAATTATGCCATCAACATACACCAAGAGAATTATGACTCCCCCTATAGATGAGTGTAATGAACAATGTGTGATTCCATTGGCTTTGTTTGTATCCTCTAATCATCATAACTCTTGCAAATCTTCCAAAAAATGCTCATGGTGATTGTTTGAGTTCGTACAAGGCTTTCTTCAATTTACAAATAGTATGAACAACCAAATTCTTTCCATAACCTAGCAGAATCTCCATATAAATTTCTTCTTCTAGTTCTCTATGTGGAAATGCATTTTCACATTAAATTGTTGTAATTCCCAATATAATTAACTGCAACTGACAATAAAACTCTAAAGTATTCAGCTTTGCAACCAGAGCAAAGGTCTCTAGATAATCAATTCCATAGGTTCGAGTATATCCCTTGGCTACCAAACTTGCCTCGTATCTTTTTATTGATCCATCTACTCTACATTTAACTGTGTACACCCATTTACATCCCATCAATTTCTCCCAATCGAAAACTTCACTGAAGGTTTGAGTATATCTCTTGGCTACCAACCTTGCCTTGTATCTTTTTTATTGATCTATCTGCTCTATATTTAATTGTGTACACCCATTTACATCCCACTAGTTTCTTCCCAATCGAAAACTTCACTAACTCCGAAATTTTATTTTTCTCCAATTCCTCCATCTCCACATCCTCAGCTTGTTTTCATTTCTCATCGGACAAAGCCTCAAATAAGGTGGTAAGGATGGTAATGGTGTTTAGACTAATAAGAAAGGCTTTATGCTACGGTGAATAATTTTTAAAAGACAAAAAATGTGAAAGAAGATATAAAGGTCTTTTACTACACTCATTCCTTTTCTAATAGCAATAGGAAAATCATAGTTATCATCACTCACCTCAATTTTGTAATAAAGGATTAGAAATTGTTACCTCATTCTCAGGATTTGGGTTGGACTCTTAGACTTGCATAGATTTTGGAGCAGCCTTTTCCTTTCTTGCAAACACATGTCCTTTTCCAAATCTAACATTTTCAAAAGCATAATGTTTTTTCTTGAGGATTCTCAATTGCATCAGCAGGTTCAAGTTCTCTCACTTCTTTAAATGCAAGTTCAGGTTTAGGTGGTGTAGGTTCAGGTGTATCATTTTATGGCATGAAAAGTGACAAGTAAGAAGCCTTTATCCTTATTTTCCATCGTTGAATTCTCTCCCGGAAGAGAAGGTTTTTTGAAGTAAGGCTATTGTCCATGAAAAGTGACATCTGTTGAGACATAGAACTTCTTAGACAGAGGGTGGTAGCACTTATACCCGTTTTGAGTGGATGAATATCCCACAAATACACATCTTATTGCCTTTTGTCAGATTGTGTAGAATATCTATGCAGATTATGCTGTGCAGATTATGTAGAATCTGCCTAGTAGATTGTACAGCTA
>JAOSBP010000008.1:25773110-25788444 GCA_027563825.1 Erythroxylum mucronatum
TCTTCTTTTTCTCTTCTTCTTCTCACCACCGAACACTCACCTCTCCTTCTCTTTGAAATTTCGTTTCTTCTCTCCCAGCCTAAGCCTTTTGTTCTTTCTTCCTTTTAATGAAACCAAAATGACCCATTTGCTCCTCCTTATAAGCCTTAAACCATTAAACCTTATGTGAACTTCCAACAATGCCCTTCCTTTTTGCCTTAAAAACTGACATTTTAACTCCTTATTTTGATTAGGTAAATGAAATAATTTGATAACACTTCCTTCTAGAGAAATGTTCCTCATTGTCTTACATTTCTAACGAAACCAAAAATGCTCAATTTGGTTCAGAAATGAAGAAGTTATGGCGAAAACACTTTCAGACCAATACTAAACCAAGACTGAACACTACACCTAACTTCACTCCAGAAATTGAACATCTTAGGGGCTAAATTAACATTAGATTCCTTCATACAACTTGTAGCTCCATGTCTTTAGTTTAATTAGGAACAAGAAACAACTCAATCGGAGCTCTATAGCTCATGATATCCCCAAAATACTGAGCCATGTTCTTAAAAATATTCAACTCATACTCTTTCAGCCGATCATCTCACTTTGAATCAATAAATATTTAACAAATTGATCTCAAAAATCATAAATTTTCATGGAGAGATAGAGGGACGTCTTAAAATTCTAACGCTTCAAAAATCATATCAATCAAAGGTCAAATGAAAAAGTTATGGCCAAACAAGTGGAGAGAGGTCAGAAACGGCAAGAAAATCAAAAATCGGCCACATCGCAAATGCGACGCGGCAGGCAGCGCTCGGCGATCGCCCAGCGCTTGCACATGTTGGTCATGCGCGAGCGCAGGGATGCTCACACTGGCGATAGCCCAACGCCCGAGCACAGGCGCTCTGCGATCGCCCAAGAATTTTTCCAGTCCAACATTCTATCTTCTAACTTTCATAACTTTTGACCCAGAACTCCAAATTTTACAAACTTGGTATCAATGGAAAGATACAAGAAGGCTCTACAACGTTCATGAAGGACTCAAAAACAATTTTGGTCTCTATAAGGGTTAAAAGTTCACAACAAAGTGGTTGTCCGGCAATTGCATCCTAAACGGCATCAGAACTTCTAAACATCATAACTTTTCACTCTATTGTCCAAAAATTCCAAACTTTGTATCAATGGAAAGATAAAAACATACCTATAACTTTCATGAAGACTTCAAGAACAATTTTCACCTCTATTAGGGTCAAAATTTCAATCAAAGTTTCTGTCTGAAATTTTCCATTTTGACAGCACTTGCACCAAACTTCCACAACTCACATCTTCCAACTACCACATCCAAAAATAGCACATTCTACATTATTGGAAAGCTATGAAAGTCCTCTATAACTTTCAAGAAGGCTATTTGATCCAATTCAATCCACTTTAGTCCAGAATTTACTTCAAAGCTAGCGTACACAAAACTTACCCTTATAGGCATTTTAAAAAACAAAGCAAAATAAACTTAAATTCGAATGGTCATAACTTTCAATCTCGATATTGAAAAATGTCATACTTTATAGCGATATGAAGCTATCAAGAAAAGCTATAACTTTTATGAAGATCATTTTATCAAAATCCTTCCAGATCAACCCAGAAAAATTCATGAAAGTTTCAGCTTACAAATCACTTTCTGCTACTATTCATCCCAAACAAAATTCAAACTTACAATTCTCCAAAATCTCACACTTTCACTATTCATTTCTTGCTTTTCAACTTCCATTCAAATCAATTTATTCACTATAATTTTCATGGTACCCTTACACATACAAATTTACCCAAAATCTCAAAGTCATTAAAAACCAAATCAATTCTTTCCACATCAATTTCAGTAAAGTTCCCACAACACATACATAACATATGCAAAACACAAGAAAACTCAAATGTCTTTCATTTCATCAAATGCTTATGGATTCATTCATACTTTTCATTCATTACAAGGAATTATACCATATTTCCTCATTAAAATTTCATTTAATAATTTCTAATTTCCAAGAAAAGTTCGGAGTCCAACAATGTGTGTGTTTGTAGGTGTGTTAGAAATTAGGTTCCTAAAAAAAGTTTATGTTTGTGAATTAAAGATTGAAATTTGAGATTCTAAATATAATGAATACCTTACTATAATTCTCTTTTTTCTAAATATTGGAATGAGGTGCTGGGGGCTTTATATGGGACCCCTTATAATCTATTCTTTCAATCGTTCTAATTGAAAATGAAAAACATCTCCTCCTAATTTTGACTCAATTTTGAATGGCCAAACTTATGGAATCTATTAGTTAGGCAATTTAGGTCTAATTTAGACTCAAATTTTATAGCCTAACTCATATCCTTATTCATAATGCGTGATTTATGAATATATACATCTATTTTGAGATTTTTATGTAAGCCACAGAGAAAAGTGCCAAAAAGCAATGATTTGACCAGTTCGTTACTCTTGTTAATCATTATGTGAACTTTTGACAGTATTCCTAAACTATCCATTTTGGCAGATGCTTCATAAGCATTCTTTTAGATTATGAACCTTAGTTGGACCATAGTTTTCTTGTGAACCTTTAACAAGTTTGTCCCAAAAATTAGAGTTCATTCATTATTAAGCCAAAAGACTAAATCAAACATGTCTCATTTAAGGTAAATAGCAACAATATCAACTTTGAGTTCATTCAGGGTTTGGTAGAAGCAAAAATATTTCTCCTTTTTCAAGTTCCACCTAAGCGGGTCGCTACATTCAAATATTAGGAATTCCTTTTTTATATGTGGATGCAAAGTCTAACTCTATTGCCACTATGAACTATCTACATCTTCTTCTTCTTCAGCATTTTACCAAGTAGATTATTGTGGCTCACAAGAACTCAAAGGAATTTCATTCTTCTTGCCTTTATTGGTTGCTCTAAGAACATAAGTAGTGCGCGAGTAGTGGGGAGGAACATCACTGACTTGGGCTTGTAAGACTATCACATCAGTAGTAGAGTGTTTGTTATATTTCTAATAGTAGCAAGTTATACTGTTGGCGAACGAGGCTGGTATTTTGTGTGTTTGATAGTTTGCTAAGGGGATTTTGTGTTTCAGGTAGGAGGATGGAAGAATATGTTGAAGCCATTATGGATTAAACTATTCTGGTACCAAAATGATAGGAACAAGAAGATATAGTGAAGATAAGAATTTTTAATAGCTGTAGGAGTGGAAGAATCTTAACTCAAACCTAAACAATAAATTAGTTCAAATTGAGAGGAAAAATCTCCAATTAAAATTTAAAGAACAATTCTAGACATCCCAAATCAAAACAATTACTTTGATATTTATAGTTGATATCTTAAGTTATTATTTCCTAACTAATATGACCAAATTCCTAAAGAGTAGGAGATAAAAGATAAAATGGTAAAAGTGGAGTTGTGGAGAACATAAAGGTGGTTATAGAAGGGACTAGAGCTCTTATTTAGCCCTATACAGACCAAGAAACTAATAAAGTTGGAATTGTTCTTCATATGCTATTAAGTTTTTCTTCAAATAGACATGCAAAGATGTTGGGATTGAATCATAGGCCCTATGGAAAATGGGGTACCATGCTTAACCAAGCCCTTCAATCGTTCAAAAAATGAGAAAATTTTCAAATAATTTATTCAACATAGTCAAGAACCTTTATTATGTATACCATTCTATTTCCCCGACTAATATTTGCCTTTTCAATAAAATATAAAAGACTATCTATATGGCTTTAAGCTTTGTATCATTTCAAATATTAATTCTCAAGTTATTAAGCTTACCCCTAATATTATGAATAAAATTCTTAGGTAATTAACCCACCAACTTGTTTGAACCATTCTTTATGGAATTCACAGAGGAATTATGGAAGATGGACTAATAACTAAAAATTGAGAGGTATTGGGTAAGAGCAGTAAAAACTCTTTTAGTGAAAAAAAAGATAGGGTGGAGGATGTATTTGTTTACCATCCTAACCTTGTTAATTCTTTTTTTAGTGTTAAACTTAAAGGGAGAAGTAGTGGTTAAGTTCTTTGATCTATAGTGGTGAAATTTTCAAGCTCTTATTCTAACCAAGTTTTGGAGAAGGGGACTACTATTTTGAAAGGAATTGCAACTATTGCAAATATTAATGTTGATGCATTTCTTACTCAGAAATATAACATTAGAGGTTTTCACCCCTCGGAAGCCTCTAGTAGATAGTCAAGGAGTTAGGGATGATGAACTTAAGATTTGCATCTTAGCAGAAAAAATCACTTTGAGAAGAACATTGTAATAGAAAATTGATCAATGATTCTAGTGAGAAAATTGAATATAATGCATTAGTGGAATCAAAGTTTCCTACCTTTAATAAGCTAGTGCTCAAAAGTAAAGAAGTTTTTATTGTGCATTAAATTCTCCTAACTTTGATGAGCTAATGATCAAAAGTAAAGTGATTTAGATAAATTTTCAATTGGAAGGGCTGCTCCTAAACAGCCAATAAAAGTCCTCATTGGAATTATAGGATTTCTTTTAATTGATTTTTATTATATTTTGATATTTTACATCTTTGAATGGATTTATTAAAAAATAACTAGATGATGACAAAATTATCAAAGATTAATATAGTTTTTCACACCTTGATTTGGATAATATAAAAAATTGGCACTTTGAGTGGAAAATATTGCAATTAACATAATGTATGGTGAACTTAGGTTATTTTGATTATGATATTGAGTTTCATGAGAAGATTCAAAAGTGTCAGGATTCTCTAACATCTTGATATTTGGATTTGATAATGACTTTCCCTTTTGACAAAATTAAAAGTACTTTTTCCATTATATCTTTTGCTTTGGAACAATTAAAATTGAATATTGCATCACCTAAAGTGATCAAACTAATTAAACCAAAGTATACGAGCGTAATCTATTTTATTGTTTATAAATAGATATTTTGAACTCCAAAGAAAGAATAAATACCTTTAGCTATTATTTCAATACTTAAAATTTTCACTTGATGGAGCAATTTAGGAATTTCTTATTAGGCTCTATTACCATTTATGATATTAAGGTCGAGCTCTTATCTAAACCCTTTACCATTAATGATATTTAAAGAGAGGTCTTTATACTTAATCTTGGCTTTAGGGCTTGAATGATATTTAAGTAATATTATTCTATTAGAGAAGGGTTTATAATGGAATGAAATAGAAGAGGGGAGTTTCATATTACACCTCATTTTATCCTAAACAATAAAAATGAAAAACCTCCAATTTGGGAGGTTTAGGATAGAATGTAAAATGATAAATAACTTTACACTATATTATATTATAAATTCTTCATCCAAACAGTATTTCACTATATTACATTATGAGCTCTTCTATCCCTTCCAAACAACAATTTTCTAATATTACATCAATTTGCATTCCATTATATTATAAATCATTCCATTTTATTATATTCAATCAAAAAATTTACATCCAACCAAACATAACCTAAATGTATTCAATTGATGGTTAATTTTATTTTGTAATTTTCTAGGCCATTCTTACTAGTCTAGTTGTTATTTCTTGTCAATTGTATTGCTTGCAACACTTAGTAATGGTTTTGGGCTATAACCTTGTTATAATATTCTTTTAAAAAATTATTATTTTCTTTGTAAATCTTGTGGATAAATTTTTTAAAAGAGGGTTTATTGTTAAGAAAAAGTCTAATAATGAACAAAATTACAATCTTATTATATAGGTTTAATAGTAAGCGTTAGTTAATGTCAGGGAGAGAAGGTTATGAAGTTCATATTTTGATGCATGATTTGCCCATTTTTTAAATAGTTGCATCAATTTTTGCAATAAGTATTTATTCTATTTACTTTCTCTAGAATGGAGTTAGCCGGCCAGTTACTCAGCCTGGACCTACTCATTTGGTTATATTTTTTTAAAAAATTCTCGAACGCTATTATTTTTACAAAACAACGTTATTTTTCATGTTTTGGTAGAGTTATAAATTGGGCCGGGCTGGCCTGTGGTTCAAAAAATTTGGGTCAAAATTGAGCCAAAATTGACAATCCCAATTTCTCTCAAATGTAAAACCATTTAAAACACTTCAGTGAAAATAATTATTATTTTTGTTAAAATATTTTAATAAAAATAGGATAAGATGCAAAGCATTAAAACAAGAATTCACAGGTTGTTTAGAAGAGGGTGAATTGAATTCAATCTTGTAATTGAATTCAATTCACCTGTTTGGAACCAAAAAAGAGTAATGAATTGAATTCCCACGTGAGTTGAATTCCCACTCCCTTTGTAAATTCAATTCACGGTATAATTCACGTGAATTGAACCCAACGGTTGCATCTCTTCGTGAAAGCTGAGAGTGAAAGTATCCGATTTTGAGAGAGAAAAACAGAGCATCCTATTATAGAAGCCAGGGGTTTGGAAAGAAACAAAGCTCTGTGAAAGTCCTCTGATCATGGAGTTCCAAGTCTGGGTTTGTGGGGTTTGAACATGTCTGAAGAGGAGTTCCGCGTAGGACAAAGAACCTGCGACAGAGACAGCGCATAAATAGATAAGTTTGTCAGAAATGAAAGAGTGGTGTTGGAGGCCATTGACGACAACGTTGGTGTGGATTTTGTGAAGCCTCTTCAGATTATTACAGCCTTGGAAGAGATTGAGAATGGCACCAACTTTTGAAGTGGAGATTGAGTTAGACGTCATCGTTGGTTTGAAGTGGATAATATATTTATGTGTATATATATAGACAGAATTAAGATTTAAAATATTTAATCAGTTTTATTATTATTAAATAAAATTAATTTATTTATTTTAGTTAATAAAATTTTATTAATTTATAAAAATTGACTGATTAATTATCATGTGCTATGATACTTTTTATAATAAATGATAAAAATAGCAAGTAAAATTTAGGCACAGAAAATTTTATTACATCAAACTTATTTTAAAGTCAGTAAAATATATGAATTACCTTGTAGTTATCAACTCAAAAGAATTACTGCTCGTTCATGCATTTTTAAGCTTCTAAATTATACTAATTTTTTTATTATCTTCATAATTTGGTCGAGCCTGATATCATTTGCAATCAATTTTTTCTTTTTATTTTAATAATAATTTTTTTGATGATATTATTTATAATGAAATTGATGTTTATAAGTTGCGTTATATAAGTGTAAATGTTTATTAGTAAATAACATTATTTTTTAATCAGAAATAAATGTATCATATGAAATAATTGAATTCAATTTTAATCTTATTAAATTTATTCCAAACAATATAATTAAATTTAATGCTAATATTACTAAATTTATTTTCAATATAAATTTAATTTAATTCAATCTCATTAATATAATTGACTTCGTACGGTGCAAAGGCTGTTTTAGAGCATCTCAATTTATCTCTCTTGGTTGCGTGATACCGCATCAATGGCAGACAAGCCGAGCAGAGCTTTGGTTTTGTACGGAGATGGGTTGGCTCGTTTCGTCGATCCTTCACATACTCACCTTCACTCCCTTGCATCCAAAGCTGCCTGTGGTTTCTTGAGCCTCCCAAATGCTCCTCCCTCAGGTTTGCTCTCTACCATTCCATTGCTTTTGATGAATTGCTCTTTATTCTCTCAATCACAATCTAATCTAAAGTAATTTTCATCAATTCAATCTTGGTTTTGGATGGAAACACGTTCAGAAATTACCAGCTCACCATTTTATCAGTAACTATTGTTAGTGGCTTAGAGGCCTTGCATTGTTGTATAAGCTATGGTGCTTATATGATTTCGCTAATTGTTGCAAGTTTCATGCCGATCGTGTACGAGTTTCTACTGTTTGATATACTTTTCACTATCTAATTCTTGTTTCATGGTCTCATCTATTGGAGTTACTTATGTTTGTGTTGTATGTGGTATGCCCATTTAACGCCTTGATGTGAAGTTTTTTCTTGTGATTTCTGGGCTTATTTGGACTTACAATGCAGAAAATGAGAATGAGAGGATAACTAGAGAGTTTGCCCACCTGTTGGATGCGTGTGAAACTTATAAAATTGTGGTAAAATCTCCATCAAAGGTTAGCAATTTTCAATATCCTGTTGAGAATTGACATTGATATTTATATCCTTTTATAAATTTTTAGGGTTCGCAGGACACATCCTTGGTGCCAACACTATCAGAGCGGTAATGATTTTGTTTCTTCTGCATTAATATTAACTAAAAGTTGTCTGCTAACCCTTGCAAGAACTTGATCAGATTCATGGGAATGAAGGCTGCCATAATCACAGATGATCAGTCGTTACAATCTTTTGCTGGCAGACTTGGCTTCACTGTGTTGTCATTCAATGATATGAATGGAAATGACCATTCTCATCAATCATCATCAGTTGAACTTTTGACCTCTGAATTACTGAAGTTGATTGGGCTTCAAGAGGGAATGACAATGGAGGTGACTCAGTTTGATTTAGTATTTATGCATATAGGGGCTGGTGAAAAGATGGATGAGCATGGGAGCTGCTCTTTTGCTAAAAGAACAGAATATATTAATGCATTGGTTGCTAGTATAACGCAGAAAGCTCAACCTGGTTCTGACCTTGGTTCCCGTTTGCACTTGTCCCTTGTAATGAGCTATGGGCTTGTCACAGAGATTGATGAGAATTTGTCAGTTTGTAATTCCAAATATGAGAGGAATCAAGATCTGTTACTTCTATTTCCTAAACAGAGTTATACAATGAAAGGAGAAAAACCACGAGTTGATGTAAGGTAAGTAAAAAGTGGTCGGTAAAAAGTGGTTGGTTTTTGCACTACTTTCTCATTTATTCAAGAGTCCGCCAACTGTGCAAATCTACAGGCACCATTCCCCAATGTTAATTGCTCAGTGGCAGTATGGTGTAACTCGCATGGATGATGCAAAGACATTTTCTTTTAAAGAGTTTAAGGAGGTATGAACTCGTACTGCTTTTGGTTTTATTTTGTTTTCTTTCATTTTTCATGTTAACTTTGCCTATGCTCAAGTATCAGCCAATTAGAAGGCCCTATTGCATGGAGTTAGCTAAGAATATTGCAGCTCAAGGATCAGTTTCTTTTGCATTATGTTGGCTGATAAGAAGGTTTCCATGATATAGTTCATGATCATCATTGTGTTTGTTATCGAATAAGAGAACTGGGGATGCTAACATTGGATGTCTTTTCAAATTTGAATGCAGAGTACTAACTGTATTTCATGGTCGCCTCGTGAAAACTATGGATTTGGGTTACACTGTCAGGATTGTTTATTATATGTGTAATTGATACAAGTTATCTGGCAACAATCTCTTGGCTACCATTTTGGAAAGCTTTTAGGAATAGTGTAGGTTGATGCCTACAGTCCGTTGCATTATAATTAAAACCTAATGATGAAATATCTTCCCCAGGTTAAGAGTTAGTCCAGCCCATTTGGATGCCTGTATATTTATAATTTCTTTTCCTTTTTCATGCAGCATGGTGGGAATCTTGTAGTACCGGCAGATAGGTTTCTCCGTGAAGTGGCATTCAAACTTTGGAAGGCCCCCAAGTATGGAGCTTGATAAGGGCTTCCAAACGCGACCTATAATGTAAGGGGGGAAAGTAAATACAGATAGGCACGCTATTCACCAGTTTTGGGCAATTCCATTAACCATCAATTAGCAAGGTCAGTGATTTACTGGTACCAGTACGCACAGCCCCATTTCTTGAAGGGCCAATCTCCTACGAAACTATGGCAAAATAATTTATTGCTTGCTAACATTAGCTGTTTTTATGTGCTTGGTGTAACCAACTTGGAATAAGACGGTTTCTAATTCGTAATTCCAAAATAGTAGTAGTCGGCTGAAGTGTGGATGAGTTTGCAAATGGAAATAATTGAGGGAAGCTTTTGGCAATTAGAGGCCAACTGAACGGGAATAGGAGGAAGAGGAGAAGAACGCGTATGAAAAGGGTCTCAAAACAACACAATAGAAAGCAAGCAAGTAACCAAAAGTGACAAGCGAAAAAAAAAAGAGGGGAGCCAAAAACAATAAGGAAAACTTTAGTGTTAGGAAATAAAAGTGTTGATAAAATAATCAAAACCATAGCAGACATCAAAGGAAAAGAGAGAATGATTTACCAAAAAAAAAAAAAAAGAGAGAGAATGAGACGTTAAGATAAGAAGTAAAACGACAATACACAAAACATGGCATGATATAAGGTTAAAAGCTTAAATTGGGCCAATCTTCTTAGGGTTTGATCAATTTAAGATCAAACTTTTTAAGCTGCTCAATAAAGGTTTAGACTTTTACCAATTTGCTCAATTTTAAGCTTTTTTGGATGAAAATTAAAAAAGTGTCATATATGCGCAGTTATTGAAAGGCCAGTTGTTCTTTAGATGTCACGTTAAAAACACACATGGCTTATGTGAATTTTCATAAAATAAGGGCACAAATAAAATCATTTAAATTTTGTAGCAGTAGGGATGTCAATAGATCGGGCAGAGCTCGGGTTGCTCATGGCCTGGCCCGGCCTGACCCCCAACTTATGTGGCCCACGGCTTGGCAAGTCGGGGTGGGTTGGCTTATGGCCCGGCTTGGCCACGGGCTAACCGGCTCGTGGCTTGGCCCGACCATGGGTTAATCGACTTGTGACTCGACGGTGTGGGCTAGGTTAAATCCAACCCATCATATATATATATATATTAAAAAGTAAAAAACGACGTCGTTTTTGAAGAAATAGTTGGGCCATAGGCTGACCTGTAGTCGGTCGTAGTTCGATTGGGCCGACCATATTCGATCTGTGGCCCAGTTGGGCCGACCATGGTCAGCCCATAGCCCGCTTGTGGCTCGCCCAAATTGAGCCAATCTTCTTTTTGAAGAAATAGTTGGGCCATAGGCTGACTCGTAGTCGGTCGTAGTTCGATTGGGCCGACCATAGTAGACCTATGGCCCAGTTGGGCCGACCATGGTCAGCCCATAGCCCGCTTGTGGCCCGCCCAAATTGAGCCATTCTTCTTATCCTTGGTATATTCACCCTCTCTCTCACTCACATAAACTTATCCAAATCTTGTTCGATTCGGTGTCTTGTCTCCTTCATGCATCGTCATTGCTAATCATTCCAATCCCTTCATGCATCATCGATGATCCGCGTTCCAGTAGTATGAGCTTTCTATTTAGAAGTTTGAGGTGAATGGATGCTTGGGTATTTGAAGATTTTTGGAGATTCGAAACATAATTGAATTTGAAATCTTAATAGACATGTGCCCTTTTTGCCTCTTATGTCCTCCCAAAATTTTCTTCTTGTTTATGATTGGATTTTGAACAAGTATTGGAAGAAGTGATGCACTTGTATTCTCATTGAAGCCTAAGTTGGTAATAACTTATGCTTCCTTCTAATTTTACTCATTTGATTCTTGTTAACTTCATAGTAAAACCATATGTTTACTCCTTGATGAATTTATCATGAATTTGTTACGCATCATGTGCTATGCTTCAATTTCTCACTTTGACTTCAGGATTTGCATTTTACCATTCTGACTTTGTCTCAAATATTAGTTGCATAATTGAGAATTTTTGGTGTTTGAATCTTCACTTTATTCCTTTATCCTTTTTATGTAAAGTTTCCTTAACAATGTAATTTAGGTAAATTCCTTTATCTTCTTTAAATGAGTTTGATTATAGGGCTAAATAGCGTGTAGAATAGAATTGTTTTCATCTACACATTTTGACATAAAATGTCCTTTCCAATTTTGTTATGCTAATTAGCCAATCAAAATACAAGAAAGAAAGGCAACATTGTATGAAAGATATAATCAAGTCTTGTCTTCCCCATCCACTTGACAATGTGTATAAATTACTTCTTTACATTAGCATTTCAATTTTATGTTCACCATTCTTCAGTATTTTCTGTTCAAGCAACTTCCCTTTTCAACATATTTATGTCACTTGGTATAACTTCCTTGGTGTTTAACTTTGTTTTTTTCTCTTTCTGCTTGTTTTAATATGCATATTTTAACATGAAATGCCCTTTCCAATTTTGTCATGCTAATTAGCCAATAAAAAAACAAGAATGAAAGGCAACATCGTATGTTGGATATGATAAAGTCTTCTCTTCCCCATCTACTTGACAATATGTATAAATTACTTCTTTACATTAGCAAATTCAGTTTCATGTTCACCATTCTTCAGTATTTTCTATAGTGAAGTAGCTTCCCCAACAGATTTATGTCACTTGGTATAGCTTCCTTTGTGGTTTTTTATTCTCCTTCTACTTGTTTTAAGATAAAGTATGATATTTATGCAAGAGATGCGGATTCTTAGCAGCATACCAATTCAGTTCTTTAGACATCATTTAGCTATCACTAGCTACATAATCAAGATTACAGCATTATAATTTACCTATTAAATGAAAAGGTAGATTAGAGGATTGTACTACATTTTTGAAGATATCAGTTGGGAATACTTGAGAATGAGCTCAATTAGTAGGGCTTTAAGGTAATGAGGTCGATTAGAGGATTCAGTTTGTTTTCTTGGTTGTAATGAAAGGTTTAGCGAAAATTTATGCAATTTTTATCTTTGACTGTAGAGGAACACATTATAAGCTTGATTCGAGGTCATAAAAAAGGTCTTGTAAATCCTTAAGCTTCACCTTTATATCCTGTAGTCTTTAAGCAGAAGGAGGACCACTAGCCTTGAGAAGTTCAACTTGGCCTTCAACCTTTTCGATTTTCTCATGAGAAAATAGGACTTGTATCTTGGAATCCAAACCTCCCTTACTATATCCAGGAACCCTTCCTTATGAACTAAAAATTAAAGAATCTGAAGGAGAATTGTTAAATTCATGATTGTTAGGCTCAATCACTTTTATGAAAGAATGATCTGAGCATACAGGAGATTTAAAATGAGCACAAGAATTAGGCCATAGACCTATTTAAGCATGATTAAGTAGCACCCTGTTATGTTTTATCTTGGTGAAACTTCTACCTTGTTGTTTGTTTGTTATTCTAGGTAAAGTGATAACCAACATATCTTAAATCAAATACTTCCATCAAGCCTAATATGGTCTCCATCTCTTTACCTAGATCATTGTGTTTTAATCTTTCTCTTTGAGCTTTTGAGGGATGAAGTACATAGTTAAAATCTCCCGTAGTCCAGGGATTAACCATATATGATTTAATAGTAGCAAAATCCTCCCATAATTTCACTATTTGAAAATCAAAGATATAGGCATATATGATTTACAATTCAAAGGATATTTAAGAATCCAATTTCTTGCATGCCAAATAAACTGGTAAGAGCAACTTATAGCTGTAACTTGAACCTTGTCCTTATCATAGGCAAAAACAATTATGCCATTATAGTGATGCTATTGATTGGATCCAAAGACCCATTTAGGCCCTAAAAACTTCATGGATTCTTAATCTTTTTTAGCTTTAACTATAGTCTGAAACAATCCCAAAATTGAAGGCTTCTTATCTAAAATTAGGTCTTTTACTGCTTGTCTTTTAAGAGGTTCATTCATCCCTCTAACGTTCCCAAAAAAACATAAATGAAGTGGATAGGAGAAATTACCATCCCGTTGGCCTTCTTCTTCAACTTAATTTCTTATTTGAAGTTGAATGGAAATTCTCCAGCAAAATCTCCATTTGATTATTATGGATTTCCTGGATTGGTTCTTCGTCCTTAACTGGTTCTTTATCTATAGAATCGTTTGTTATAATCTTATTGTCTTTCCCCTTTTCAGCCTCAACTAGACTTTTCTCATAAAGACTAATTCTTGGTCCCTCATTACTTCTGCTAGTTCTAGAGTTCCAGTGATTTTAGAAACATCCCTTATTGTAGATGGAAAGTCCTGATTATTATTAATAGTTTCCGTTTCCCCTTACTCCATTGATTCCCTAAGTCCCATTAGTTCTTGATAGTCTCTTTTTTGAACAATCTACCTGTTTCTGTCCATACCATCTTACAAAACTAAGGCTTCTAGTTGTAGGAAAGGTTTATCTCAGCTCTGACAAGTTCACCAGCCTCATTAAGTTTCATTCCAAGGCGATCCTTAAATAGTTCATCCCTTATCCTAACCTTAACATATATTCTAGAAAAACATATTCTTTCAAGCTTTGAAGTGGAGGAATCAAAAGTTAGAGGTTTACATACTGAGCTGGAAAGAAAGCTCAAACAATCCAATGTCCAATACTTCAGTGGAACATTATGGAAATTGATCCATATTAGGGAGAACTTTATTCCATTTCTATCTAATTCCATACCTTGAAACCACTTTTGGACAAAAATAGTTGACCTTCAATATGCCAAGGTCTAATTTCTATAACTGAAGAAAGACTATCCTCATTCCTGAATTTGAAAATGAAGGAATCCTCTTTAGTTAATATAACTTTATCCAAACCCTTGCTGCCCTATCCGAATTGAGCCCAAGCTTATACCAGAGGGGATGAAGGTCTTTTGTTCAAAAAGAAACCAATCCAACTGTAAGAACAAGTTCGATCTCCTATCTGCAGTAGCTCCATAAGTGGGGAAACAATCCCATTCACTAAGGTATAATGGAAAAGTTTTGGTTTCTACAGGGGTATCTCCTAAAACTACACTCCTTCATGATTTGGTAACCTCTTTATAAGGAACATAATTCTTTCCTCGATTCTTTAAGGACTTATAAATGGAAAGGGAACTCAAAATCCAAGCTACTAGGCTCCTGTTAGACCTCCGAGATGGTTGACTGCTTTAAGCTACCTCTAATAGGAACCTTCATATGTCTTACTAAAAGAGGAAAGCCACCAGTGAGACACCGATAACGTTCTAAAAGGGTTAAGTTACTGCTCAAAGTGGTGGTTAGTGTTCGCAGATTCACAGATTTTTAAAGTCTTTCCTCTCCCTATCCTATATTGTTTGAAAATGAAGCTTAAATGCTTGAAATAAAGCACTACCTTCTCTCTTAAACCCTTAACCTTTATGATCGTTGCACACTTTTACCCCTACACAGTCAAGTACTTCTGTGTTCATTTTCGAACTCAATTATATGGGTAATTGTTAATGGTCATTAGTGGTTAACCTTACCAAATAAACAAAATTTTATTTTATTACTAATAAAAAATTGCCCACTAACAACCATTAAAAGCTTTCCTTAAAGTATTTTCCTTTTCATATTCCTAACTTTACGAACTAGTAATCATCTTATATAGTCTTAAGTGTTTTCTTCTTTTTCCTTAGTTGTTCTTCCATCTTGTTTTTTAAATTTTTTTTAAATTTTTTATAATGAAATTTATATCATCTTTATCACTCTCACTTACAGAAGTTGTTGGGCCCCGATTCCTTTTTCATAATCAATAAGCATGTTTAAATTATTTTGAGGTTTAGATTAATAATTTTCTT
>JAOSBP010000008.1:25792896-25805159 GCA_027563825.1 Erythroxylum mucronatum
GGCGAAGGGACAGTGTGGGCACTATGGGCAGCTGCCCACACTGCCCCAAAAAATTTTTTAAAAATTTCATGTAAAAATTTTTTTTAAAAATTTTTTTTTAAATTTTATGAAAAAACATTTTTTTGCCCCTCAAAATTTTTTTTTTTAACTTTTGCCCCCCCTGAAATTTCTGTTTGCCAATTTGCCCCCACTGGCACAACTCCCTGGCTTCGCCCTAGCAGCTGCATTATTTGCTGTCTAGTTAGTGATCCGCGTGCATATCCTCATTTCTGAGCATTTTCGGGTGCCATCAAAGTAGTTTGTGCTATGTTGTTGAAAAGAGCAGTTAGCTTTTGACCGTACTATTTCTGCTAAATCGCTCAGTCATGTCTTTTGATTTTCCTTCGGCATTTGTGAGGTTGGTGGCCACCTAGATGAAATCTAATAAAAAACTCCTGCACAAAATTGTTAGAAAAATACAACCACCCCATTCTTACCTTCTCTCAGTGTTTGAATGAGGATGCTCCATAACTTAAAAGATTACTTTGACTTTGAGGCTTCCCACCTCCATGGCTAACATTTCGTTCACTCCATAGGTTGTAGATGGTAATCAAGAGGATAATGGCTAAAAGGTTTGTGTTGCAGTTTCGGTTGTTTCGGGATTGATTAAGTCAAATGGGAATGAAGTAAAGGTGGGAAAGCGGGAAAAGTTAAGCCGAAAGTGGTTTAGGCAATTGTCCCACACTACTTTAGAGAAGGAACATTGAAAAAACAGATGTTCTATAGTCTCATTATCCGATATACACAGGGAGCAATGGTTTGGTGTTTGTAGGTATAAAAGCTTATCCCAAGTTGGCAATTTTTTAAGGAATGCTAACCATAAAATAGAGGAGCACTGAGTGCTATTGTTTTTACACCAGACTAGCTTGTGCCAAGGGACCTTCTGCAAAAGGGGTCTCAATAGCTTGTAGGCTAAGGAATTTGTGTATTGTTTTGATGGGCTAGCCAACCCTTCCAAACAATCTAGATATTCACTTAAAGGGATAAAAAAAATATTTAACATTTTCTCTAATTTACATATAAATCAAAAAATTCAAATTTTCAATTAATAGAGTTCTTTTTGTTTAAAGTATTTTTTATCTTCTCTTAGTTAGATAGATGAGGACTCTATTAATTGAATCAATCTTTTTAATCTTTTAATCATAATCAAAAAACCAAGGATTAAACACTTTGTAACAAATCACTTCCACTTGACAACAACAACAATAAACAACTTGTAACAAATCACTTCCACTTGACTACGGTAACAATAATAGCCTAAGGGTCAGGTCAATATAGGGTCCTTCAGGGTCGTTCTTAACATTTTATAGGCCTGGATACATTTAAAAAAATCTCTATTTTGTCTGTTTTTGTTCTTTACGGAGGTTCTCATAAAGAATAAAATGAGGACAAATAAGACAGGTCAAAAGTGATCCACAAGTGCCCTTCCTACCATTACCTAAGATCAGGCCTGGTTTCTTGTATCACCCTTTAAAATACAAGGCTATGTATGCCTCTCGTAAGTACAGATAACAATGGACCAGTGTAAGACCAGACCCAAACATTGTTGTTTTAAGGCAATGGGCCCAAGCTCAGCCCCCGCCCGGCCCAAACTGTTTTTCTTCTAATTAAAAATAAAAAATGACTTCTATTTTGCTTATAAGTGTAGGGCAATTGTAATCTCTGCGCAGAAGTGAAATCTCTTCAGCTCAGCTTGGCAGAACAGTACAAGGTTACGTCAAGCATGCAAAGGCGCTTACCAATCCACCCAGCAAATTCGAAACAACCCTTGAACCCAAAACCTCCAGAAGGATAGCACGGGTGGAAATAATCGGGAACTCTTAACATGCCAACTGAATTTCAGAATTCAAACTTCAGTACAGCAACAGCTTAAAACCCAAAAAGAAAAACAATTCAGTCATTCAGTTCTCTCTCTAAGACAACTCTGGTTAAATCCAGTTTCACGATGTTTTATGGACATTTTGTCTCCTATCTAACATTTGGTTTGTGATGCCGTAACTCTGTATTTGACATTATGAACAATTCCGGGTTGGACAAAACTATACTGATTCAGTTTTGTCGTGCAAGCCCTTCAATATTGAGAAGATAAGATTCTAGCACTCTAGCAGGTTCTTGAGAAAGTAAGTGCCCCACAGAAACCACCCTATAAGGACGAAAGAGAATGAGAATAGCCCAATTAAGAAGGGCCAACCAACCAAAGATATGCCCAAACAGAGAACTACTGTAAATGGAAGGAACGATCTGATGATTGACTTCCAGTCGATCCAATATCCCTTAAACAGTATTAGAGCTGCTACATTCACCATGTTCCAACTCATTGATCCACGATAACTGAGCCGATTCAAACAGTTGGCAACAAAGGAATGACAATTGCACGTGAATATGTTGTAGGATTTATGCTCAAATTGCCGTACGCTTGACTGTAAAGCATCATCCCATGTGATCGCAGTTCCATACTCTGAATGCATATACCCATGCTTGCACGTGTGGCCAGCTAGGTTAGGGGGAAAGCAACACTGATTTATCAAAACAGGTGCCATAACAATTTTGTCAATGGATCAACTTCTCTTTCATTAGCTAATTGGAATTTGACAGGAAAATAGAAGACCATGAAGGGAAGCTAGTAATTCAGAGTTATTGCTTACAAAAACAAAGCAATCTTGTTTTGGAATACAATCACACTTCTCACCACTAAGGAAAGAATAATAAAGAACAGAGACATCACCATATCCAGTGTATCTATAGTCTTTAAATTATTCTATAAATTTTTTAATTGCATCAAAACAAACTGATGTTATAAGTATAGATCTTGAATTAAAAACAAAACAAGAAGAATGACAAGTGTGTTTTTCTATCGTTTGTCAAGTTTGCAAGTGTGATGACTGCACATACAAGCAGGTGCTAAAGGATATCATGGCATGTGAACGCTATGTATGTCTGTGTGTATGTGCAAGCATAAGCATGTATGTGCAGGTTGTATATGAGAGAGAAATAAAGAAACATGAATCTGGGAGCACTCACAGATGTACCTGTTCTCTATCAAGTTGAAGATATCTAGCAGCTGAACCAAATGCAAAATTGTCAACGTTTACGAGATAAGATCCTGAGAAGTCTATAATAACTCCATCCTCTCTGCAAATGCCAACATGTCCAATAAAAGGTGCCAACCATGAGACTACTGGAAGTGGAGTCCAAACCAAACAACAAGGAAACTTTGCCTCTTTCTGATCAATTTCATCTAAAGGCCACAGATCATGATGAATCGATGTAGTACTCGTGTGCTCAATGTCACACACTCTTTTTAGATCCATTTGAGCAAATCTTTCACAGGATGTATGCTTTTATGCACTTCGTAGATGTGAGTGTCAGAAAGTCAATAAACAACCTGAAACATAATGGACACTCTGCAATAAAATACAGTAAATATGACGAATATCGCCAAGTTGACATTATCATAAGAATGAAACATGTGTCATTCCTTTTCTAAATTAAAATGCAACATGTATGAAACTTTGAACTAAGATGTACAAAAAGGTTGTCATGAAAGACTAACAGCAAAAAGATAACGACACAAATATAGAACTAAACCATACACTAAATGGCAATAGAATGCATCAATAAATTCATAAACATAACTAAGAAGCCTCCACTTAACTTGAATTATGGATACTTGATTTGCATTTTGTCTCAATATCCTTTGTCTTGTCAGTTCTCTAAGTGATAAAATAATTTTTCCTTTTTGGTGCATAGGGAGCCCCACAGGTTACTATTGTGCTACACAGCAAAGAATAACCTCTCTTCCCAAATCCCTCATCACCCTTACTCCTCGGGCTGAATAAAGTAGTTCCTCTAAACTAAGCACTACTAGGAGTTCCATACCATTCAAGGATATCTAAACTGAAATGCTTGATACCTGCATTTTGGTAATGCATTAACTGCTGAGACTTTTGGCTAATCATATCACGTCGCAGATATTCATTCCAATATCAACCCTATATTTGCTAGCTTGCACCTTTTCCTTCAATAACAACACAAGCCAATATCCATCCTAGATGGCAACCATGGATCAAATATTGAATTCTCACGTGTTCTTACACATTCCTAAGTGATCTGAGAAAACTCTCACCTCGGTAGACAAACACCCAATAGTTCAAGAGGTTGCATACTTAATGATGATGATGGTAAAGAGTACAACCAAATGGAATGACTCTTAATATATATGTGACGAGGATCAGCCATTTTTCGTCACAAGTGAAATGAGAAGGATGAACATATTATGATGGCTATCATGCTTCAATTACGCTAAATAATGATAACATATAGGTTTGTATTGATTAAAGTTCTGGCACCATAGACTGTTCTTATAGCATGTTTTACAACAAAATTACACGATCAACAATGAGAGAAAATTTTTAGACAAATGACAACAGTAAAATGAAGATAAAGGTTACCCTAGTTACTTGGACTTTAGACGAAGCCTAAATATACACGGTGACATATCTGTTCACATTATTAACTTGCACCAGCCTAAATCTCCAGAACCATTATTTTCAATCCATTACAAGGCTGAACATGAATCTGATAAAAGAAAAGTTAGATGAAGCTTATACTTGTTAGTTGGGTAAATACCTAGATCTATCTATAAACCTAAGTGATTTCTAATAGAATCTTACTCATCATAAAGTAGAACATAGATCTGATATCTGTCTAGATTATAGAAGAAGGCAATTACTGATCACATCATCTCATTTCCCTCGACTAAGCACATTTCAGCACGGATTAATGCGTTGTAAAGACCTCTCTCACCAGCCAGAATTGATCAAATTGCAAAATTCAAACCAGGAAGCCCTCGATTATGAGTTAACAAAGTGGACTAAAAAAAAGCCACACCAAAGCAAACCCAAAACAGAACACAATCAATACAGTGATGACGTCAAGAATCAAATGCATCTGAAGGAAATTTTTTATAAAATATTAAAACTTCAAACTCCAATGAAGTTTTGTTTGAAGTTTGGACATATATTATGGATGCAAAGTACCTTTACCATAAACACCACGGCGAATCTGAAAATCCACTCTTGAACCTTGTCCCTGTGATTTTCTTTCTTCAATTGCTCAACAAGAAAGAGAAGCTCAGCCTCTGCCGTATTCTAAACGAAAAGATAAGAAAAGGAGAGAGAGGTTACAGACGTGTAACAAAGAAAGAGATTGAGATAGGTTTGAAGCGAAATAAGAATCTAAAGGAAGCACCAATCTAACAGCTACAATACTATCGAAATGTTATATAAAAATTGGTCCCAAAAACCTCAGTTTCCAACAAGAGTCGATAGTATTTTAGTCTAACAAAAGGAGCCCAGAAATCTTCTTCGCATGCGTCGGGGATTTGAAGCACACCCACGATTAAGAAAAAAAAAATCCGTTTATCACAGTTTAACATCAAAGCAAGCGGGAGAGTAAATAAAGCAAACGATGAACCAAAAGGTCGTCACTCGTGAAAGACATGACATACCAAATGGGTCACAAGGAAATCGAAGATCACGAGGGCGGCGAACAGTTCATTCTAAAAAAGAAGCCAAGATACGATGCATAACAGCTATATGGTCATTTAGATTAGATATTTATATGCTGTGAATGAGAGAATCTGACAGTTCTCGAACGGTGGGGGAGGGGAAGGGAAGGTGCGACGCACTTGCCCTGAATTTTGTAATTTCTTTGCCATCTATTTTCCACCATTACCACCGTATTCAAAAGATTTTTTTGGTCCGCTCCGGCCCGTAGTTAACTAGCCACCAGCTTAATTTTTCAAAACATTTTATATAAAATAATGTTTTTTATTTAAAAATAATAAAGATTGAGTTGGGCTATGCACCATTTGGGCCGGGCTCAGCCCAGTCCATTTCCGCGTGTCTTTAGGAGTGCTTAGTTAATCTATTTATATAATATATTTAGCCATTTACATGTGACTTTATTATGTAAGAATAAGGCTGCGTGCTATCAGACTTCTTCAAACCCCACTTTAATTTAAGACTTCATGGTACGATAACGATAATTTAGCAATTTACAAGTATCAAACTTGTTTATAAGATCTAGAATTTTTAATTAGTAAGTAATTTATTTGGAGTACATAATTTTAGAGTATTGTATACACTTAAAAAATTATTCATTTTACCATTATCAAAAATGATTAAATAATTAATTTTATAGAAAGATGCATTTTGAATTAAAAATATCATCTAATTTAATAATATTAAATAGATGGCTTCTCCATCTAAATTTTTATGCGTGCCAGCTCTTAAATTATTGCTTATGTTATTTTACTTGTCATATCTGCATATGGATCTATCAGGAAACACCCTTTTTACTTTATAGGAGTAAGACTGCGTATTATAAGACCTCTTCAAATCCTGTCTTACAGCGGAACTTCAGTCTGGATGTGATGATGATGATGATAAGATGACTTCTCCATTTTTTTGTTTTTTTGGTTCATTTCGTATGGATTGCTTTTACTATTATTACATTTAGGAGAATTAAGTATTTAGATTTTGATTTAGTAGTTTCTTAATGGCAAGAGGCTAACCTGCTTAGTTATTTTGAATTTATGCTTCAAGAAATAATGTTTCTAAAGCTAGCATTTTGGTCCCAGCTCAAATTTTCGTTTCTTTAAAGCAATCTAACACCATGGTATTATAGAGTAATCCTTTTAGTTTCCTTGCCTCAGTGTCAACCCTCAACCAATTTTCTTGCCCTCTTTACTCTTTGATTTGACAGAAATGCGTACTTGAAGTTAGGATTTCTAAGCTTATTGACAAGATCTTTCTACATTAAGCAAAGTAAGGTTAGGTTGAAAGCAATTTGGTAATAACCTATGAGTTGGAAGTGTAACCTCTCGTTTGTTAGTTTACAAAATTGACATTATCTATAAATATACGACAATATTCATTTTCTTTTATGACAATTTTCAAAAAAGTATTAAAAATAATAAAGGAAGAATTTTTGCAAAAAACATGTTTTTTTTAGTCCTTTAACCTCATAATTGATGACTCTTTCTTAAAAGAACATGTTTTAAATCCTTAAAATAGAGTGCACGGTCACACCTAAGAAGAGTCTCTAGAAATTTGACTGACTCTTCTTAGACTAAAATAGGGTGAAATTATCTTTTTACCCTTAGTTATGTGAAATTACCATTATACCCTCCAAATTTTCCTAAATTTGCAATTAAGCTCAACGTTTAGAAATCTCCAAAACTTTTATTTTTATTTTGGTCTTTGGACTCTTGGAAATAATAATTAAGCCCCTTAACTTCATAAAATTACATATTGGTTCTCCAAGAATTGAAAAATTACATTTAAGTCCCTTAACTTTTGACAATTGCAAATAAGCCATTATATACATCAACTTTTCCAATTAAGCTTTCTAAGTGTCCAATAAGTCTATAAATCATGTCTAATCACCAAGTCTATAAATCATGTCTAATCACCTCTAAGGCATTAGAACACATTTAATTCAACTACCATGGTCATATCCATCTAACGGACTCGGTTTTACACACTTAAAAGCTTACATGCTAGAAATCTCCAAGATTTCGCATACCGATGAACTCTAAGTTCATGTAAGGGCATATAGCATTATAAATCATTACATATATATCCAAAGAACTTAAATACATATTTGAACTCATACACAAACATGTATATATCAATATACAATAGCATCTCCAAATACCGACCAATACAAAAGGGCTCAAAGAGTTCGGTGTTACAAGTCCTCTAAGCCAAAAGAGAAAAAATACACGCAGAATATATGACTCATTTATGCATAAGTAATTTCGAAAACATTATTTCATGTAATAATTGTATATGATTTGTTTTGTGATTGGTGAGGAAATGAGTGTGAGATCTCACATCGGTTGGAGAGGGGAACGAAGTACGCCTTATAAGGGTACGGATACCTCTCCCTTACAGAGGTGTTTTTCATGGCCTAATGCACCGGATCCCATAGGAACTCCGAGGTTAAATGTGCTTGGGTAAGAGTAGTTATAAGATGGGTGACCTCCTAGGAAGGGCTCGGGAAAAGCAAAACCGTGAGGGCTTGGCTGGGTTAAGGCCCAAAGCGGACAATATCTGTAAGCGGATGATCTAGGATGTTACAACTGATATCAGAGACAGTACCCGAACCGTTGTGCCAGCTAGGCTGGACCCCAAAGAGGGCAGGATCCTAAAGGGGGTTGGAGAGTGTGAGATCTCACATCGGTTGAAGAGGAGAACGAAGTACGCCTTATAAGGGTATGGATGCCTCTCCCTTACAGACGCGTTTTCCATGGCCTAATGCACCTGATCCCATCAGAAGTCTGAGGTTAAATATGCTTGGATGAGAGTAGTTATAGGATGGATGACCTCTTAGGAAGGCCTTGAGAAAAGCAAAACCATGAGAACTTAGCTTGACCAAGGCCCAAAGTGGACAATATCTGTAAGCGGGTGATCTGGGATGTTACAATCGGCACGTGTCACTATATAATTGGTCCAAAATATCCCAAATTTTTCGAAAATTTCTAAAATTCACCAAAAATTTTGAAATAATAATATGACTCTCCAAATAAATTTTCAGCTCAAAATAATTCATAATTCACATTTTAATAACTCAATTATACCCAAAAAAATGTCAATAAATGCATATACAATTATATGAATGTGCAAAAATGTGCGTGACACATTTAACTTATGCATGACGAGCATTTTCCTAATTTATCATAATTCACCATTCTAGCCTTAACATGGGTAACGGGATATTACAAAATACAGCTAACTAAGGAATAGCTAGGCTACATATACAAGCAGCCTCTTTCTAAATTAAACCAGCCCTCCTAACATATGCTTCAACAGAACATGCAATTCTATAGACTAACGAATGAAGATCCCAATGCACATATATTGAACTTCCTTGAAATCTGTGATACCTTTCGGTATCATCAGATGTCGGAGGATGTGGTAAGAATTAGGCTCTTTCTTTTTATCTTAAGAGATAGAACAAAGGCCTGGTATCATTCTCTCAACCTAACCAATGTCACAACTTAGGATCAACTAGTTCGTGTCTTTTTAGACAAGTATTTTCCCTTTATTAAGACCATGAAGATTATCAAGGAGATTACCAACTTCCAGCAAAGTGACGGGGAATCGATCTATGAAGCGTGGGAAAGATATAAGGATTTGCAACGAAAATGCTCACACCATAACTTACCCAACGAATTCTTATTACAAACATTCTATAATGGAATAACCCCACATGAGAGGAATGATTGACGTAGCTTCAAGAGGATCATTGATGAGATAGATGGTAGATGAAGCAGAAGAATTCATAGAGGATATGGTAAGTAATAGCTACCCATGGATGAACGAGCAAAGTAAACAAACCACTACTTTCCGAGAACAAAAAGGAATTGTAGTTGTTGATCAAATGATAGAAATGCAAGCTAAAATTGACAACTTAACTTGACAGTTCAACAACATGAAGGCTTCATCCTCAGTTTGGTAAGTAACTAGACTAACTAGTTTGGATTAATACTTTTTTTAACATTTTCAATTTCTTTGCAAGTGACTAGACTAACTAGTTTCTCACGATGAAATAGAGAAAGAATTTTTTTATAAGCTTGTCCAACTAGGATGGAACTGTAGCTCTAGTTTTTATTCCTAGGATATCAGCAAAGTAATTCCTAGAATAGGTAAGAAGATCCTCCTATTTTGTAATATGGGAACTTGACTTATCTAAAATAAAACTTATGCAATTCTTATTTCTTCCAGAGAGTAAAATCCTATGAAAATAAGAGGTGGTTGAGTCGCCTTCCTTCAGTTAGGCAATTATACATTTTATCCTCGCATCTAAGTTATTATTTAGAGCCATTTTTTCCTTGACTTTCATTTCCTTACATCCTGAATTGTTGTATAACCTCTTTTGAATACTAATAAGATTTTATTTAGCCCTCTAAGTTGTGATCTTTTCACCTTTTTGTGATTTAGGATTCGGCTAAACTCTGTCATCTGGGAATTAGATTCCTGTTACAGCTATTGGTTTTTAGTTTCTCTTTCATTTGTTGCTCTTTTAATTGTTGTTGTTTTATTTCTGCTAGAATTTAGGACGGTAAATTCTGTCATCTTGGAATTAGGTTGTGGATTTTTTTTCATAAAGATCCAATCTAACCAAAAAAAATATGTTTACTGTGTGGTTTTGGATTTTCTGGATTCAAAGTTTTTCTAAAGGATAGAGATTAAAGAAGAGAAACCCAGATAGGATTATCTTTATTCTAACCTGGGTTTTCAAGAATTTAGTGAAAAGGAGAATCAATCAAGGAATTCTGAACTGGGTTTTTTATGATATTTAAAGAGAGTTAGAAGCAAAACACTCTTGGAGTTTTGAGTGCATTGTTCGTCGTTGCTGCAACAATTGCTGCTTTGTCACCTTGCATCTGCGTCATCTTCTTCAGCTTCAGTGTTTCTTGCTTCTACTCCACTACCTATTGACTATTGACTATATTGACGATTTTAACTTATTTTTGTTGTTTGATTTACATTAGTTTCCTTTCACTCCTTTGCCTGCATCGTCGTAACCTTCTCCACTGTAGCATTGTCGAGTAGCCAAATTTGACACAATAGAAGCCCTCTCCTAAATGACTTTGACTCATCAAACCAAGACATGGTCTTCGATGGTGAAAATTTGGTGGTGACCATCGGTGTACCAGTCTTTGCAAAACAAGGAACGATCAATTTTTTAGTATCCGTTTCTTAACAATTGACTGGTCACTTTCATAGTTTTTCTTTAAGTTTTTCTTATCTGAATAGGACGTAAAAGGAGGAGCTTTCAACCTTCCATTTCTAAAGGCTGAATTAGAGTGAGTCTTAATATAGAAGCATTTCTAGCGAATGGCACTGAACACGATAAATAAATACAAAGTAGACATGTGGTATCTATAACAGATCCGATTCATTTTGGTTACTTTCTTTCTCTCACTAATTAGCATCTCAAATAACTTTCTTCTCTACTAGACTAACTTGTGACTAACTAGGCATTTTTAAAGGTTCAATATCATGCTTTTTGCAGCTATTTAGCTGCTATTGGTGGTTCGATTTTCAATCGTTAGAGCAGATTTTGGTATTTGGCTAAACATGACCTCAAACATGGCTTAGTTCGTGTTTGTCTTTAGAAGTGAGAAGATTGGACGAGGTCTCACATACTAGCGGGTCTTAACATGTGTCCCTCTCTAGACGTAGGGGTTGAAGTTCCCCGGGTTAGGGTATTACTCACCGGCGTGAAATCTTCTGTCACCAAATTTGTATACCAATTCCGTACTACTAAATTTAAACTATTTATTTATATGAGACCCACATAAATAAATGGCTTGAATTTAATGACACAAAATTGGTACACAAATTTAAAGACAGATGTAAAATCTACACAAATAAATAGCTTAAATTTAGTGGCACAAGATTGATATACAAATTTGGAGACAGAGATCTGTCCCCGTTACTCATCTTCAACTAGTAAAACTTTCTCAAGATGGGTCACTATCAATTGATCGAGTCCCTAGCAAAATCAGAAATTCCCTCTCGACAACTTTTAAAAGTCACCATCGGTAGTCGACTATAAACTACTCATTATATTTGTGTTTTATGACACCTTGTTTGACTAGTCTGTCCAAATCGTTAAACTAGCTAAACCCCAACAAAAATCAAAATTAAAATATACTTTTAAACATTAATTTTCAATAATCCATTTTTTTAAAAATTAACTTTATTCACTTTTAAAAGTTTTTAAATTTTGTTTTAACGATCTAAAAGTTATTCCTTAAAAATCAAAATTTTTATTCCTTTTGATAAATTAAAATTTTCATTAATTAAAATTTAGGGGGCACTTAATTCATATAAGGTAATGAGAATGAATATAGTGAACAATGAGAATGGATATTATCATTATAATTATAATGGTTAGTTAAAATGAAGGAATGATTACTATTTCTATTGATAGTGGTTGGTTTATAAAAAATATTGTAATTAATTAATTACAAAATGAATTGTATTTTAATTAATTAATTAATTATATTATAATTAATTAATTACAAAATGAATTATATTTTAATTAATGAATGAATTATATTTTAAATAATTACAATATTTTAATTAATGAATGAAGTATATTTTAATTAATTATATTGCAATTAATTAATTAATAATAATATT
>JAOSBP010000008.1:25805259-25816385 GCA_027563825.1 Erythroxylum mucronatum
GGAGGATTGCCAAGAAGTGGGTAATGAAAATGTTACCCCTTCAATGATAGTTTGATGCCAAACACAAGTTTTCATTCCATTCCCATACATTTTTTTCCATCACCCCCAACCAAGCACCCCCTCAATGTTAAACTCTCATTATAAATTGGCTAAGCATCTCTTTTATTATTTATATTACTTTCGTTAAACCATTGTTATTGATTGAACTCTTTTGTATGTATTATTTTTTATTAATCCTTAATTACAAAGATTTTTATTTTTTTGCTATATTATGTAAAAACTCCTCTACCGTCACACACCAAATCATTGCTTCCTGTGTAATTCGAATAACGAAACCATAGAACATTTGTTCTTTCAGTGTTCTTTTTCTAAAGCAGTGGGGGTAAATTGTCTTAATCACTTTCAAATACATCTTACCCATTTGATAAATCTTCACTCCATTCCAAATTGGTTCAACCAACCAGTAAATACCCAAAACTATGACACCAACCTTTTCACCATTCTCTTTTTTGTTACTGTCTATAACTTGTGGAGTGAAAGGAATGCTCGAACCTTCAATGATGAAGTCTTAGATGTAGAATGCCTAAATGCCAAAGTGATCTTCCAAGTTATAGAATCTTCGCTCAAACACTGAGAGAAGGTAAGTGTGGGAGTGTTTATTCTCTAACAATTTCCCCGCAAGTTTTTATTTCAGGTTGAACAAGGGTGAGTATCAACTCCCCCTTCGGTATAAAAGCAAAGGGGAAATCAGCTCTAAGGAAATGCTTGTTCAAATCAGCATAGGCAGCAAATCAGCTCTAAGGAAATGCTTGTTCGAATCAGTATAGGCAGCATGGACTGGACAATCAATGGCACTCCCTCTGTACTCTGTAGCATCAATTGGCCTTACTATATGGATGGTGATCAGAAGAATAAAAAATGCTCCTATCAATGAGGATATGCGAGAGGTGGACAAACTTGATAGTAAACAAAGAAATGAGAACAACATAGCTCATCTTACACGGTTTTGGCTGTCAGCTTAATCTGTGTGTTTATTAATGTTGCTTGATTTGCTGTTGGAAATTGATGTTGGTGTTAATAGATTGATATCTGAAAGATCACTTGGTAGGAAGGTAGTATAGAGTATGGTGGCCTGTTTGTTGTAAGGAATTAGGATGTTAGGTCCTAGGAACCCTTTTGGTAGGTAAAGGATACTTTCGGCACCCTCAGGACATCATCCCAGCGCAATTAATCCTAAAGTTATTGGTCAGCCAATCCGTTTGAGAGAAGCAATGGCACGCTCATTACAAGATAAAGTTGCAAATTATCAACAAATGTTATTGAAATAACGGATTATCAGTATATCAGGAAGTGAATTTTAACCGACAATTATGGATAACAAATGTACAGAGTTTTTAATTTCTATGTTGGTAAGGCAACACTTGCATCATCATTACAATTTCAAGCAGTTGCGGCAGCTGCCTCTTCAACATACTGCGATGCTGGAAGAAGGGTACAGACGAGGTTGCGGTCGCCATATACATTGTCAACACGTCCTAATAAAATCATAACCCCAAGGAACTACATCAAAAACTGCATTTGCATAACCTTAAGTAACTCTCTGTTGTTCTTGTAAACATGTTAATGTGTTCTAAAAGCGGAAAAGATAAAAAAAGCTTTTCAGCTCTAATCAGGCTGATGGATGTCATGAAAGGAGTTTAACAGGAAACCAGTTGTTAAAGTATGAAAAGGCTCAACCACTTTGAAAAATAAAAGGCATTTTGAAGAATACTTCGGAACTTTATACCTGTAGTAGGCCAGAATTTGGCAGTTCGGAGCCAGGAAGCAGGATAGGCGGCATACTCCCGGGAATATGGTTTTGACCATGCATCTGCCATGAGCAAAGATGGTGGATGAGGAGCTCCCTGCATATGCACATATCATTCAGAATGTTAATCAAGAGTATCTATAAACACAACAGCAGACTAAGCCCATCTGGCAAATGGGAAAAACAAACGGAAAATGCAGTTGTAATTTGTCACTTTGCTAATTAACTTTAGAAACAAGACAACGCACCTTTATGACATTGTTGTGAATATCTGCCTTCCCTTTTTCAATCTCTGCTATTTCTTCTCTTATGGAGATGAGTGCATCACAAAACCTGTCCAATTCAGCCTGCAAATGATGTTAAAGTTAAGCAAATTAGGGGTGAGATTCATTTGCTTGTTTCAGTTTTAATCCCTCCTTATTTCATTATTTTGCAGTTTTTTCCTGAGGAATGAATAAGGGATGGAAGGGCAAAGCAGAACAAGGCGACTCTTACCTTGCTTTCACTTTCAGTGGGTTCAATCATAAGTGTGCCAGGAACTGGCCACGACATTGTAGGTCCATGAAATCCATAGTCCATAAGGCGCTTAGCAACATCTTCAGGTTCAATACCAGCAGTGTTCTGTAACAAAAAATGTGGGCAATTTTTCACACAACGGAAAAATGGTTCAACTTAAATAATGACATGAAATATATATACCTTCAAGCCTCTCAAGTCAATGATGAATTCATGTGCAACTGTTCCATTGACACCGCGGAAAAGTATGGGGTAGTAATCCTGAGAGCAAAATAATCAAGAAAATTTAAATTCAAATAACTTACTTTACTAGTTCTACTTACGTTGATCATACAATCAGTTATTTCACTAATCCACAATGTACCAAAAACAACTAAAACCAAATTGTAGTAGTAGCTAAGTTGAAGTCAAATGACAAATTGTTTTGCGAATATGATTCAAGAGAGATGATCTTTTTCTTCAGATTCAAGCCCTAGAATTACACTATGGAATACCTATCACAATATAAAAGAAGGAAGGTGCAGGCAAGAGATTAAGAACCTCTAATCGCTTTGCCATGTAGTTCGCATTCAGGATAGCAATCTTTGAAGCTTCGGTCAGCCCCTTAGATCCCATCATTGCGATATACGCATATGATATTGGCAAGATTAGTGCAGAGCCCCAAGGGGCTGCTGAAATTGTGCCAAGTGGATCAGATTTTTTGGGTGCAGGTATACCACCTGTAGGTACCTTCATCACGAAGACAGATCAAAATTTGATTAGTGCAGAAAAGATGACACAGGCATCAATCACCATACGCATACAGGTATTAAATAACTCATATACGAGTTTCAACCCTTTGATCAGACGGATGACAGTATACAAAAGGCAAATAATCTCAAAGGCTATCTAATAAATTAGTGGGAGTACTGTTCACATAAAACTTCAATCTATGCAATAATGTTCAAACATCCATGAACTTATTGAGGCAGATAGAGTATGTACCACAGGATGTGATGGTAAGAACGGTGCCAAGTGTTTCTTCACTCCAATAGGCCCCATGCCGGGCCCGCCACCTCCATGAGGAATGCAAAATGTTTTATGGAGATTGAGATGGCAAACATCAGCTCCAATAAAGCCTGGGCTTGTCAGACCCACCTGCACAAACGAAAAAATAGAAGTCATAACTCATAACAATCCTATATTCAAGTCATCATAACAAAGATAATGCCATAAGTAATAATCACAGTGACCCTTAGAATAATGTCTACTTTTCAAGAAGAAAACCATGGCTGACAAGAAAAAAAGAAACCAGACTGCACTCTTTTAGTAGATCAACATTGAACATAAAATTGAACAGACAACAAATTGGTAAGAACTGTTTGATTTAATGTCTTAATAAGGAAAACCTGGTATGACAAGGATATAATGATCATGTCTCCGAGTTCCCTTTAACCACCAGCATTACAATGCTCATTTTTTGTATTCAATAAAAAGACTTATACTGATACATCTGAAGCTATTATATGCTCCACAAAGGTATTAGACTACGAAGAATATGGCTTCTAGAAGAAAATGATAATGATAAAATGAAAATACATGACAAATGTATTGAAGATTGGAATGACAAAGTAAGGAAAGTAGACCTGAGCATTCATGTTAGCACCGTCCATGTATATTTGACCTCCATTGTCATGAATTATCTTGCATATCTCACTGATGCCTTCTTCGTAGACACCATGAGTTGATGGATAGGTAACCTGAGATTTAAATAGCAGTCAGACATCTGGTAGCACAATGTAAACTCCCACTTCCACGACATTTCATAAAACATTAGTTCCATCTAGGAAAGCAAATACTGGTACCATAAGGGCAGACAGATTGTCCTTATTGGCTTCAGCAGCCTTCCTTATCTCTTCAATATTTATGTTTCCTTTTGCATCAGTTCCAACAGCAACAATCTTCATCCCACACATGGCAGCAGTGGCAGGATTTGTCCCATGTGCTGAAACAGGAATAATGCAGACATTGCGATGGTGATCTCCTCTTGCCTATATCGGTCATTCAGTGAGGAAATTAGCACAATGAATACAATAAACATCCAAATACTAGTCTAACAAAAGGTAGGATGATAAGTCAAGGCCTTACTTCTGGTATAATAGTAAGAAATACGGGAAAGAGAAGGATGTCGCTCAAACGTATTTCAGTTTAATCACATATATGTTTAGTACAGATTCAGGAAGCCAGACCAAACATAATTGTAGAAAATGCCCTTAGTTAGGTTGAACTAAGCTTATTGATTTTAGAATCTATAAACAGTCAAAAGAAACAAAAAAGAATTATTTAGAGGCTTGATATCATTTCTTCTTACGAATATAACATAAGCATCATGACTCAGCTGTCTGAATAAATCTAAGCCTCAAGTAAAAGATCATATTATCATATGCCAACTAGGAAGCATGATAAATTTATCTGTGAGAAGGGCTCCCATAGAAATACCATGTGGTATGCACGAATAACCATCAGCCCAGCATACTCCCCGGCAGCACCAGCATTAGGTTGCAAGGAGAAAGAGTCAAATCCAGTAATGACACACAACAATTCACCTAAATCTTGGAACATTTCCTGGAAGAATAGTTTTCTGATTAACTGTAAGTTTGCATGTCCATTGCAATTCTGCTGTTTATCCCAAAGTTAGATTGATAAATGAGCCTATTAGAGTCGACTTATGTAGTTACGGACCTGATATCCCTCAGCTTGATCTTTTGGGGCAAATGGATGAATATCAGTGAAGTTAGGCCATGTAACTGGCATCATTTCAGCTGTAGCATTCAATTTCATTGTACAAGATCCCAGAGGTATCATACTGTGGCATAAAGAAAGATCCTTTGACTGTAACCTGTGCATATATCTCAGCAACTCATGCTCTGTATGGTACCTAATAAAAGCAGATAAAAGTTACATAATGGTCAAAAATAGCAAATTAGTGATATTTTAATACATGATCTTTAATACAGTTTGCCTTCAGGAAGTGTTATACGTGTTAAAAATTGGATGACTCAAATAGGGTGTCTCTCTCATCAATCCAGAAGGAATTATATCTTGAACCTCTGATGCCAAAGATGCAGCAGTGAATGGGACCTGATATTCAAAATGAAAAAGCTTCGTAGCTTGAATATTAAAATTTTAACTTGCAAGAGTAAGAAAAAGAATTACTTTGCATACTTACAGATGTGCCACCAGCAAAAATTTTGAATAGTTTATCAACATCCTCCAAAGTAGTTGTTTCATCAAATGAAATGGTGATCTGAAAACAAAATCTCAAATGAAATGGTGATCTGAAAACAAAATCACATTCTCATAACCTAATCACAATAAGATGCAGTCAAGTAAGATCTTAGGTTAGACAAACTTACAGTATTTGCATCTACAACTCGCAAATTCATCTCACTTTTATAGGCAGCATTAGCAATTACACGTGCATCAGCACATTTTATCTTCACGGTGTCAAAGAAGGGAACATCCTGAACTTCTACTGTTCCTAGTTTCTTCAGTCCAAGAGCAAATGTTCCAGCAAGACCATGGACCCTTTGAGCGATGGCTTTAAGGCCCTCAGGTCCATGATAGACAGCGAACATAGCAGCCATGTTTGCAAGCAAAGCCTTGAAAGATAAAGAAGCATATTTATTTCAATACAGTCAAATGAACCATCTACTTAGACTAAAGGTATATCATTTGGATTTTAAAATACCAAAAAGTATTACTTAAACTAGAAGCAAGACCAAGGTAGACTGGATCTAAAAATTAAAGGCTTAAAATATAGCACCTACACTTTATTGACACGAATTAAAAGAGAACCAATAAATAATTAATAGAAAAAACACCAAGCAACAATAAACAACAGCTTCTTACTTGAGCTGTGCAAATGTTGCTTGTAGCCTTGTCCCTACGAATATGTTGTTCCCTTGTTTGCATTGCCACGCGCAGAGCAGGCTTCCCTTGAGAGTCAACGCTAACTCCAATGATTCTCCCAGGCATCAGCCTCTTGTACTCTTGTGAGGTAGCCAAGAATGCTGCATGAGGACCTCCATATCCCATTGGCACTCCAAACCTCTGAGCTGAACCAACAACAATATCTGCTCCCAATTCACCTGGAGGCTTCAGTATTGTCAAGGCCAGCAAATCCGTTGCCATGACAACCTTAACCCCATTAGCATGAGCATTCTTAACAAACTCTCCATAATCCAAAACTTCACCCTCAGTCCCTGGATATTGAACCAAAACCCCACAAACATCTCCAGATTTGTAATTAATATCCTTGAGGTCCTTGGTAACAACCTTGATATCAAAACCACCAGCTCTAGTCTCACAAATGTCAATGGTTTGCTGATGGCAATTGCTGGCAATTATAAAGGTTTTTTTCTTGCCCTTGAGTATATTGTTACACATAGCCATCGCCTCAGCAGCAGCAGTTCCTTCATCAAGCAATGAAGCATTTGCCATAGGCAATCCAGTCAGATCCGCAATCATTGTTTGGTAATTTAGCAAAGACTCTAACCTACCCTGAGCTATCTCAGCTTGGTATGGAGTGTACTGCGTATACCAAGCAGGATTCTCCATTAGATTCCTCAAAATCACAGGTGGGACGTGAGTGTTATAGTACCCCATTCCTATAAACGACTTAAAGACCTTATTCTTTGACGCCAATTTTTTCATGTGATCAATCATTTGGCTCTCAGTTAACCCTTGATCAAACTTAGAGAAGTTCATTGAATCGATTCTAATAGATTTAGGCACAGTGACATCTATCAAAGAGTCGAGACTCTCAAATCCGCACAATCCTGCCATTTTGGTTTGTTCCTCTGGGGTGGCCGAGTTGTGGCGACGAGGAAAAGTGTCACTGGGCTTCAAAGATTCCACAGAAACAGAACGAACTTGTGAACCAATACCATGATAATAATCAGCTACAGCATTACGCGCCAACATATTCTTGCCTCCTAACAACAATCCTGACCTGTGATTTTTCGAAACAAAGGAGGACAACGTGGAGGCATACCTTGAAGGACTGTACAATACCGGAGACGAAGAGTTCGACAAAGACGACGAAGACTCACTGCGGATCTGATTGTGGTTTTGCCTGGACTCTTTCACCAACCTCCTCAGGATTGCGCGGTTAGCAAGCCGCCTAGCGCGCTCCATGAATGCAGCGAGAGGGAGATTGGAAGAGAAAAAGTTTAGAGCTTTACGGTTAAATCCGTGAAATGCAGCTCAGGGGTAGGTGCAAAGCGCATAAAGCAAAGAAGGGTTTGTTGAGGAATGCAACAAGTTTGTCAATAAAATTAAAAAGAAAAGAGAAGGGTGAAGAATTACTATTGCTCCATGGAATCAGACTCAGACTCAGACTCAGACTCAGAGGTGGGTTGGTGATAAATATACTGAATCTTTGTCCTTACACAGCCTAGATGGGGTTGGTGCAATATATAAAAATAATACGCAAGTAAGTAATAACTGGGTGTGGTGTGGTGATGGCGATAATGGTGGGGAGCGGGTGGTGAATGACTGCGCACCTGTAAGAGAAAAGGACGAATTGTCTTAGGATGTCATGGCCCCACAAAAGACGTGGCGGATCTCCATTCTCCAACACAAATGAATGGAAGTAACTGAAGCTAAACAGATTGCGTGCCTGTGGCTCTCCAATTTCATTTGTACTGCAACACAAATTGTGCGTTTGTGTTGTTGGCAGAATTGGTTTCACACCCTGCTTATCTTCGACTATTGAAGATATCCATTCTGGTTTCATGCCTCCACTTGATGCCATACCATGTAGCCCATCGAATAAAAACGATGAATGGTGGCAATCTTCCATTTAAGTTTGTGATCACTTGTTTGAGTTGAAGTTTTGTTCTGATTATAATTTCTTTTTTAAAAACTATATTTATTGTTAAAATCAATATATTTACATTATTATTACTTATAGTCAATCATATTAAACAAATTTTAAAAATACAATAGTTAAGTAAATATTTATAATTTAATCTCTTATATAATATTAATTAAATAAAATAGTATAAACAAATATTTAATTTTAAATTTTATAAACATATGTTAAACATTCATAAACATATGTTATAAAAATTTAAACTTTACATATTTTAAGATATTTAAATTTAAAACAAATTCATTGATAATTATCAAATTTTAAGAACTATTTTTATTTTTAAAATTTATATTTATATTAATCATAATTTTATTGATAATTAATATATATATATAATTTAAATAATGTATATAAGATCTAAAAAACAAGACTAGTTTAATCCAAGGGCTGTGGTTGAGTGGACAGGACTCATCTATCCTTAACCAAAGGTCAGAGGTTTCATCATTAGCTTTGGGTATGGAGCAGCTTTAAATCCTTGGATCAGCTGTCCCATCCTGTGAGATACCTACAAACCAACGAAGAGATTAGTTACTGGTTCCGCTGGTAAATACCCTGGTCTAAGATCAACAAAAACCCAGACTAGTTTACGTAATTTTCACATGGTACAAAATTTGGAAGAAATTAAAATTAAATAATTTCGTACATGGTTCTGTCTGATCTTGATGAGGCTGGACACCGTTGCTTGGATCCATAGTTCTGACTGACCTTAGCAAAAGAATACCTAGAAAACAACACAAGGCACGCCGGGGGTTAATTACCGGCAGGCCCCTCCGACGCTCAAGTTAGTCTTTTAGTAGAGGTTTTGGTCGCTAAGAACAGAGAAAATTAGGGTTCTAATCTCGTACTTGTATCATAGCAAAGTAGTACCTTATATAAGGAATAGCTGCTAGGTTTAGGTCATTATTCAAAAATTGGCCGACCTACTCACAGATCGCTTCAGTTTGAGCTTGGGCTTAGTACGACCGACCCGACCAGTACATAATATAAATAATTATAACAATAATAATTATAACAATCCACTGTGAAATTAAATAAATGTTGTATACGGAAGCTCTTTTAATGACACAGATTCGGTGTTTGCAAATTATGGAACTTGTTTTTTTTTTGACTAATGAGTCTCAGGTATAATACAAAGAGACATTCCATCCCCCTTTACAACCGTAAACGGAGCTATCGTGTGAAATTGTGTGGTCGTGCTTAGGCGCCCAAGGTTTAGGATTGTCGGATCATCCAACAGATAATGTATTATTGAACGTGGCTGGCGTTTTTAACGAGAGAACACACGCGGCTCGTGTGGCTAGATACTGTTCTGACACCTAGGTGATGTTGGATTCGTTGGGGTGAAGACTTTTTGGGTGGGGAAAATTACCAACCACCTACGGCTGAGATGTAACACAAACAAGCATGGTGCTATAATTAGCAAAATGGAATCCAGATCCAACACTTAAGGGATCTGGTCAGTGGCCTCCTATTAGAAGCCGCAGCCAGCGTGATCTGACATAGTTGAGTTATCAATTTAGCCTATATAATGTAACAACTAAGCAATTTGGACTCATCAAATAATAATGTAAACTTAAAAAATGATTTTTTTTAAAGATCGGCTAAAGATATTATTTTTCACGTTACTATTTCACAAACCTTTAAAAAAGTCTATTGTTATTTCCATTACTACTTTTGCGTCTTATTTAGACTGCAATGATTATTATTTTAGTAACGTTAAAATGTAATGTAGTAATAGAGATAATAATAAAGATTTAACAGGCTGTTTGGAAGAGGATGAATCCAATTCATCTGTTTGGAACCAAAAAAAGGGGCATGAATTGAATTCTTCGGTGGGTTTTGGGTAGGTCGGCCATACAAGGCCCAGTCCCAGGCCCAGGTACCAACAGCCCAGTTGTAGGTGATAATCTCCCATGCAAACGTAAAGACCTAAACCTAGCAGCTATTCCATATATAAGGTACTATTTGGCCGTGATACAGTATGATATTACAACCCTGATATTCTCTATTTTTAGCCACAAAAACCCTCACCAAAAGATTGACTTGAGCGTCGAAGGGGCCTGCCGGCAAACAACCCCCGGCGTGCCTTTCATTGTTTTGCAGGTACTCTAAAGCAAGATATGTCAGAACTATGGATCCAAGTAACAACGTCCAGCTGCTCAAGTTCAGGCAGAACCACATTCTATTATAATTCTCATCTTTTCTATTCTTAAAAATAACTATTATGTTCTTTATTATTTCATTCTTGAACGAAACTGGCCGTAAGAAAATAGTCTATTCATTAGTCTTAAGGCTTGAAACTAACCCATATGTTAGTAAGTTATGAAACATGTGGTTCGGCGTCCCAATAGCGACGTTCCCAATATACGCAGAACAACAGTTCAATGCGTTTCGATCGGTGAAGGAATTGGGTTTAGGAGTTGAAATAACGTTGGATTATAAAAGAGATATTTTTGGAGGGAGTATTAAAACGAGCACGACTGTAAGTGCTGATGTGATAGAGAAGGGGGTCAAGAGAGTGATGGAGGGTGATAGTGAAGTGAGAAAGAAGTTTAAGGAGATGAGTAAGAAAAGCAGGCGAGCTTTGATGGAGGGTGGGTGGATCTTCTCATTCCTCCTTAGGCCGTTTGATTGAAGATGTGATCAATAATTTTCAGTAGGATCTCTGCTCTTATTGCTTGTCACAGTGTTGTCGACGCCGTGGGTTACTTTAGAGACTAATGTTTTTTACCGCCTTACGTTTTAGCTGTCGTCGGCCTGTGGTTATGTAATGCCAAAAATATGAGTAAGTTTTAATATTTCTATATTTTAGAATAAATGTATAGTAGTTTGATATTAATATATTAAATAGAATATATTAAATTTTAAATTTTAAATTTTTAAAAT
>JAOSBP010000008.1:25845206-25871889 GCA_027563825.1 Erythroxylum mucronatum
AGTAGTCAAACTGGAGGTACTGTGATCGTTGGCACTTTGATACCCCTCATCCTTGTCCTTTTCCTCGATGTCGAATGCATTTTCTCATTAGAATGAGTGGCATTTTCTCTAAGTTTTTGCATACAATCATTAGGTTTTATACATATTTTTCCTGCTAAATTGTTTAGTTTACCTTAATTTGCATTTATAGTTGTTCATGTTTAATTTGTAGGAAATGCACTTGATTTTAGTTGTAAAGACTATACTAACAATTAAATGAGGAAAAGTCCAAGGCAAAACGTTAGAGAAAAAGAAGAAAACGCAGCACTAAGGTGGGACACATCAAAACGTTGCCGCAAGAAAGTAGAAGGGGGCAACATTAAATGACAACACGAGGAGGGCTAGGTTGGGGAAAAAAAAGACGCTGGGAGGATTTTAATTAGGGTGGACTGTGACATTGAGGGGGGAGACCACCACACCGACACACAACATCACGCTACAGGGGGTTACACTAAGAAAATATCACGCTACAAGGGGGTTACACACACAAGAGAAAAAAAATCGAAAACAATGCAGACGCTAACAAGAACTACAGTGCGTGAACGAAGTGAGGGAGGACCAAAACGATGCAGCTGCAAGGGAGAGCCACCACTGGAGCAAATCCAAGCAGACCACGCAGAGGCGAATAGGGGAGCTCCAAATCAACCACGCCAAAACGCAAGGCACGCCGACTCACCAAGAAATAACGCAGGCACCAAGTTACAAGGAGGTTTTAGTTTTGGGAGGTTTTTAATTAAACAGAGGACAGCTAGCTAGAGGAGCTGAAGGCGTGAACAGCAGGGGAGGACCACCATGCCGGCAAACCAAAATTGCAAAAACAACGAGCTACAGGGAAGGCACAAAAATGACACTACAGGGCAACCATGCAGACACCAACATCTGGCTACAGTAGGTGAACACCAGTGGGACAGCTTGAGGAGGCGATAGCTCTAAGAGAGACCACACAGAGCCTAATAGAGGAGCACAGCAACCCCACCAAAACGACACTCCAGCAGACACACAACAGGAGGGCAGAGACAAGGGTGACGTAAAAAAAATGGATCTCAAACTCATTCACTCTGTTTTATTATTTGATTTCTCCTAATGTTGTTTGTTGAGCATAATTTCTGTGGTATTCATCTTATTATGATTGAGTAGCTTCCTCAAAGCTTCAAGGTTGGGCTGAAGCTTTTAGCTAATTTTTCGTGGATTAAATCTTGATTAATTTATAAGTATGAATTTTTAGTTTTGATTTCTCTGATTTGATATTAATTTTGTTGGTATTGTGTTTGGCTAACCATTACTTGTTAATTGAAGAACCGATAGGTGAAAATTGATAATGGAACTTCAAACAGGGAACTTATAATTTCAGATTTAGACATAGACTGAATTTATGAGAAAAAACCAGGTTAGCAAAGATCTTAATGGGTTATGCTTGATTGGTAGGCTACGATAGTAGACTAGAATTATTGCATAATACTCCTTTGATACCTTGAAAAAGGATCTAAGAAACTCTAGGCTCAACCTTATATCAACCAAAATTCGCCTAATAAATTGATCCAGGTGAAGTCCATAGAAATCGCTAAAAGTGGAACCATCCTTGAAGTTTACCGCATTCCATTCGAATTAACCCCTAGAAATATTCGCAATTTTTCTTTATCTTTAGTTTTGTTATTTTTTATAGTTAAATTTCTTATTTTAATTCCCCATTATTACACAATCGCTTAGTTCAATTGAGTGATCCAAGCCTAGTACTTACATAATTACTCCATGTGGAACGATATTATACTATACTATTTAAGACCCGTGAACTTGCGAAATTGCATCAATTAAACTCCCTTCTTAAAGCAAAGTAATTGTTCAAACACTTCTTGAAACTCGCTGAGGAATCTCACTAAAATCATTGTATTTCTCCCTATTAATAGCTTTTTCTTATGATTTCATCTTCCTCACTCATCCCCAAACATCTAAAAATTGTTGAAGTTTTCATTTTTAAAAATAAAACTTCGTGGGTTTTATTCATTGTTCAGTCGATCCATTAAAGATTTAAAAAAATCACTGCCACCATCGATTTCACCCCTTCAATCGACCAATAGACATTTGATCAACTGATGTTATGTTGAGAACGCGACTTATCCTTCCTATTTTCTTTAAAATAACCTATTCAATTTGCACAAAACACTTTAATCATCACTAATGCGATTAAAAAAACAATGCAGGACGAGTAGAATAAAATTTGAAGACGCAAGGAAAACTGAATTCAAAAACACAAAATTACATCACATTTGATGCAAATTTGTTTATAGAAGCTCCAAAAGGATTCGTAAATTTAGAGGCATTAACTTCTATTATATATGTTAAATTGTTAGATAAGTTTGAGCTTTTCGTTTTTAATCTTATGAAACAAAGAATTAGAGTAAACGTTTTTTATTTCTTCTTAAAAAAATTGTAGTCTAAATTTCAAACGCAAGTACTTTGTGTTAATAGATTTAAAATTGACAATCACCTTCTGCCAAATAATTAACGATAAACACACTATTTTATTTAACAAGTAATAATAGTTTACCTTTGTCAAAACATAATCGGGAATATTAAACTGTGAAGATAGAAAAGAAAGGAAGACTCGTTTGGGAGCCAGAACTGAAAAGCTCTTCTGGACTTCATTAACTCATATGTACAAACAGTTGGACTTTATATACAAAAGGCCCAAAGACAAAAGCTAACTCTTAACTGCTACTAACTAACAAAATAAATACTAATTACATTTCTTCACTCCCCCTCAAGTTGGGGGTTCATATACATTTTTAACACCCAACTTGGACAAGAGATACTCATGCTGCTGTATTCCCAACCCTTTGGTAAGTAAATCTGCAATCTGCTCATTTGTAGAAATATGTTGAGTTTGAATCAGTCCACAATGAATTTTCTCACGTACAAAGTGATAATCTATTTCAATGTGTTTCGTTCTTTCATGAAATACAGGATTTGCTGCTATCTGCAAGGCTGCTTGGCTATCACAATATAACACAACTGGTCTTTCACTCTTAATTCCTAGTTCTTCAAGCAATCCTGATAACCATACCAACTCAGTAGTAGTAATGGCCATGCTCCTATACTCAGCTTCTGCTGAGGACCGAGAAATCGTGCTCTGCTTCTTTGACTTCCATGAAATCAATGAGTCTCCCAATTTCACAAAGAATCCTGTAATAGACTTTCTAGTCATAGGACAAGAGGCCCAGTCAGAATCACAATAAGCAGATAATTCCAAATGTCCATTGGCGGATAAGAAAATTCCTTGCCCTGGGCATTTCTTAACATAACGCACAATTCTCAAAGCCGCCTCATAATGTGAACGTTTTGGCTTCTGCATGAACTGACTCAAGTGTTGTACTCCATAAGCTATATCTGGCCTTGTGTGAGTTAGATACAAGAGTCTCCCTATCAATCTTTGATACAAGGCTACATCTGTCATTACTTCATCATCAAGATTCAACTTTGTGCCTTTATCATACTCAACAGAAGTCAACTTCTGATTCTGCTCCGAAGGTGTGAATGCAGGTTTTGCTCCCCCTAGACCTGCATCTTCAATTAACTCAATAGCATATTTTCTTTGATTCAAAATAATTCCAGACTTGGAACGAAGTACTTCAATACCAAGAAAGAATTTCAAATCTCCTAGATCCTTCATTTTGAAATTCTTATGCAGAATCTGTTTCAAGTCTTCTATCATCATAACATTACTTCCAGATATCAATAAATCATCCACATAGATTAAAAGAATAACTATATCACTTCCCTTTTTTTTTTTAAACAATGAATAATCATGTTTACTCTGAATTATCCATTGGCAACTGAACACAAGCATGTTTAGAAGCACAAACAACAGTAGAATGCAAGCAATGAAAGTTAAAAGTTATATGATTTGAAGCACCAGTATCAAGTATCCACTCAGTAGAGCTAGACTGATATGAAGAAGCCATACCTGCCATGTGTGCAACAGCAGGAACCGAAGGAGAAGATTCCTTGCTCAAAAGGTGCAGAATCTGCTGATATTGCTCTGGAGTGAAAATCGGAGTAGAAGAGGATGGAGGAGCAACCGAGGGAACTACTGACTTAGCATCTGAGTCATCATCATCATCTCCTGAGCAAGTAACATTATTAGCCCTCTTCTTAGTAAACTTAAAATCGGCAGGAAAACCAATGAGCTTATAACATGACTCCCTCTTGTGCCCCTTAATCCCACAGTGATCGCAAGTGCCCTGAAACCGCCTACGAGTATTAGAGGAATACAGTGCAGTAGGTTCAGCCATTGTAACCAACGTGGATTGCTGGCGTTGAGCTTCATCCTGAAGAAGCATTGAATAGGCCTGATTTACTGAAGGCAGAGGCTGCATGAGAAGCACTTGACTTCGCACAGCCGAGTAAGTCTCATTCAGGCCCATTAAAAACTGAAATAACCGTTGCTGCAAAAGATTCTCAGAATTCTTGCGAGACATAGCACAATCACAAGAGGCAAATGGAACCAAAGCATCATATTCATCCCAGAGGAGACGTAATTTAGTGAAATAGGCAGAAACCGAAGCAGTACCTTGAGAATGTGATGCTATTTCACGATGAAGAAAGAAAATACGAGACCCATCCACCTTATCATACCTTTCCTTTAAATCCTTCCAAACGAGAGCAGCACTCGATGCAAAGACAATACCGGCTGAGAGATCTCTACAAACCGTATTAAGAATCCAGGAAAGAACAGTGGCATTGCAACGCTCCCACTGCGGATGAAGCTCCGGCTCCAACTCATCGCGTGAGCAAGTTCCTTCAACAAAGCCAATCTTGTTCTTTTCCAGCAACGCAATGCGCATAGACCTACTCCACACACTATAGTTCTCAATTCCAGTGAGCTGATGCGAAACAAGCAATGTACTAGGAGTGTCCGAAGGATGAAGGTGCAAAGGATGATTAAAATCGATCTTAACACCTGTGTTAAGAGAAGCTTGCGACGACTCTGGATAATCGATCGTCATGAATACTTGAACCAAGGCAAAGCAGAGAACGAACAAAATTAGGGTTTCAAAAAATTGGGGAAAACTCAAAGAATGAACGAATAGGTTTCAATAGGGTTTAGAAAAGGGAGAAAATGCAACCAATAGAAGCACGAATGCAACGAAACGAAGAAAGCTTAATAACAATGGTCAATCGTCTCCGGTGTCTCTGATACCATGTCAAAACATAATCGGGAATATTAAACTGTGAAGGTAGAAAAGAAAGGAAGACTTGTTTGGGAGCCAGAACCGAAAAGCTCTTCTGGACTTCATTAACTCATATATACAAACAATTGGACTTTATATACAAAAGGGCCAAAGACAAAAGCTAACTCTTAATTGCTACTAACTAACAAAATAAATACTAATTACATTTCTTCAACCTTTGTCCATTAAATAGTGTGTTCAGGGAAGAAAAAAACTAAAAGTGTAACAATATCACTCTAATTAATATAAAGAGATAAAATCATTTAATTAACGAAATAACTAAAATTTTATTATAGTTACTCACATATATAAAATAGTATTTTAGGGAAAAAAACATAATTAATTATTTTAATAGAGATATGATAGAAGTTGACTTTGATTTTGAAATTGTCAAAAAAAAACTTTTTATATGGACTTATAATTTAGATCTAATTTATCAAAATAATTAATCTTTATTATCAAACATATTTGAACATATAATTTTTCTTCGTTCGAATTGCCTAAAGTCTCATTTTTTAAAAAGCCCATCGAACATCCTGTTGCACTATGCACAAGTAATTGGAAGAACGAGATTCTCTGTATTCGTTAGAATGTTTTAAGCTTGTGTCATTTAATTTTATTCATATATTTATATTCAACTCACATAAATTTATAAATAAAATTTAATAAAATAGAATAGAAAAGTCATGTTAGAAAAGCTTGTGTCCTTTGTTATTTTTATTCAATTCCAAGCCTCTGCCATTGTGTTCTAGATTTATCCACACAAATTTGAGTGCTCACATAGGATCTCGTGCCCAATTTCCGAAAATGAAAGATGGTAGCAGACAATTTCTGAAATGAGCAGACAATTTCGGTACTTTTAAGGTTGGCAAGGGCCAATGCCATTTCACTTTCACACGTGGAACGGTTGTTGGACAGAAATTGGTCTGACAATCAACCATAATATTAGCTGTTATTTGATTACATAAGAAAATGATATATAAAAATTATGAGTATTATATTTTAATATTTTTTTAATATTCTAAGAATTTAAATTTTGTAAAAATTTGAACAATTTTTTTACCTCTTTTTTTTCCATGTGGCCCAATCAACTGAGGCTTAATGGAAACATAAAACGAATACAAGAGTTAATTTCACGTAAAATCGACCTGACGTAGCCAAAAAACACCTAGAGCTATAAAAGCTGACGTAGAGTAGAGAGGTCCCCTGCATAGATTTGAGGCTGTTAGAGCAGGATACACGGGAGACTTTTCGGAGCCAAGCTTGATGATAAAGTGATATCGTTTGTCTTTTTTCCTTTTATTAGGGTTTGTCTTGTCTTCTTTTTTTTTTGTTTCGTTTTTTTTGGTAAGAGTCTTGTCTTCTTTTAAAGACAGTAACATGCTGTGTCGAGTACAATTAGCTTAGATATTTTAAAGATTTGGTCAATTTATCTAAATAATTTATTTTAATTAATTAATTATAAATAATTGTATTAAAAATCATTAAATTCTAATTAAACTAATTCAAATTAAACTAAATTTAGTCTATTAATTTTAAGTTGAATTTAAACTAATATGTCATCTTACCCTTTTCTTTTTTCCCTTATCCAATTCTGTAGCTCTTTGCATTTTTTTCCCTTTAGAAGCAATACTTGTTAAAACTATGTCTTTTAATTTTAGTGTTGCTTCTACTTCAACATCTCTTGCTTGGCAGTTGCAGATAACAAATTATGGCCGCAAAAATGAAATTCCTATGATGTCAGTTAGTACCCAAGTTGGTGATCACGGATCATGCGACTCCATTATACTTTTTATGCCACTATAAATTACTTATTATAACTTGAAACTTATTTAAGAGGATTCATAAGTTAAGAACTATTTGCATTCCGAAAAAGTACGGAAATAATCCGTGATTATTTAAAAAGTACAGAAATTAGTTTTATTATATGTTCTTAATATAAAGACACGCAAATAGACTATTTGGTTTGGGTGGGGTCTGAAGTCTATAGGGGAGTAGCCCCCGCTTATGGATCTGCCCAAATCTCTGAGCCGTGGCCCATTAGGTATTGTCCGCTTTTGGTCTGTCAGGGTGGAGTTGCGACTCGAACCCCTGACCAAAGGGTTTTGTTGGTCTCATGGACCACGCCTCTCACTACTTGCGCTATAGCCTAAGTGGTGTGAGGCGTGAGTCATGCACCCAACAAAACCCTGAGGTCTCGAGTTCGAGCCCCAGACACTCACAGGGTTCACAGTTGTAGTTCAACTCGCTGAACCAAAGGAGACAAAACCTAAAACGGTGCGGGCCTACCCAAACCACTATTGTTTTTGTTTTCAGGAAAAGAAGTAAGATTGGGAAACAAAAAGTAAGTGAAAGTTATTGAATGAATGACATTTATTTTAATTTCCACATATTATTCAGTAATTAAATTGGCTTCCAGATTAGGAAAAATCAACACTTCTGTTGCAAAGTTTGTTTCTTTAACAAATATGGTGCAAATGGCGTTTCATTTATGACAGTGAAAATGACGACATAGTTTTGCACAAATTATAAATTATGAAAACAAAACAAAATCAAATACAAAATAACAAATCAATACCAGATATTTGTTAACGCAGTTTGATAGATCTTGTTTACGCCTGTGAGGTCGTCATCCAGCTTAATACTTTCACTAACAACAATAGTTTTATACAAGGTTTTATTGAGCTGACTCAATCAACCCTTGATAACAGTTAACACCTGGCCCGCCAATCGATATTAAGAATTTTAATTAATCCAATTTGATTGATGCTCAGTGAATGGGGAAGTATCTAAAGAATTTGTTAGAAATTAATAATTTGCATTAGCAAAAAGTAATTAATATTATAAATAATAAAACATTATTTTTAAAATAACATTTTTATTGACAATAACAACTATTGAATCTTAATAATTGCTAATTATATATTAGCTCTTTTACATGAGATAACAATTATTTAATAAATGGAGTTAAATACTTCTTCAAAATCAATATCCTTTGATATTTATCTTTATAATTAAAATATTTAAAATTTATTGGGTCATTTTAAATATCACTTACAGTTTTATTTATTGTATATTAAAAAGATGCATATTAAATAAAAAAGTAATTACGATTTAGAAAATAAATTACAAAAACACATACTATATAAAATAATAGCTACGGCGTAATTTATATAGCCTCGAAATGTTTAGCAATGTTGTCAACTGGCAAATTAAGTCGATAACATATAGCTGAAAGAATATTAGCCCTCGAGAAGATAATATCTCCTTTGTTTTAGGACCACCCAAAATTCACAAGTACTTGTTCAAGTGGTGCAGATCAGGAGTTGAGTGGCTTATACCTCAATATATATATGAGCCATATCTTTGCTCAAATTCTGAACATAAAATACCAGGAAAACAACTACAACCTAAACTGCTCTTTCTGGTTCACAAATTGTTCATTCGGAGTAATATATATCTCTATAGTCTATACTGTAACTTCAGCCACCCAAAGAATGGCTTGCCCTAAAGCTGGAAACGTCTGGGAAGAAGAGAGATGGTCTCTCAAGGGAATGACTGCTCTTGTTACCGGAGGAACCAAAGGTCTAGGGTAGGTATATGTATCATAATTTCATTTTATAACGAAGAACTCGATTTTATGCAATAGATTACAAATCATACGTGGTAGCTGATAAGGTGCAAGGCAAGTGACGAAGACTAAGCCCAAGTGGTCGGTTGTTAGATTCAAACCCTAATCCTTCTCCGACTATTTATCACAAGTTCTTAGCTATCTTTTTCTCTTTTTCTGTTCTTTTTGTCTGATAGGAAACTGTAATACATATAAAAATAAATCCTTAACTTCTGAGAGCACTTATTGTGTGTGTGTGCATGCACAAATTATAGGCACGACATTGCGGAAGAGTTGGCGAGATTTGGGGTTGCTGTTCACATATGTTCTCGCCATCAAAGCGATATCGATAAGTGTTTACAGGAATGGAGAAGCAAGGGTTTGAAAGTGACTGGTTCTGTGTGCGATTTGTTGCACAGAGAAGAGAGGGAGAAATTGATGATGGAGTCGGTGTCCACTACTTTCAATGGGAAGCTCAACATACTTGTAAGTGTATATCCGGTCCAGTGCTGAAACTGTTTCTTGAGTTTGCCTAGCGGAAACCAAGAACCATCAATCTTTGTTATGGTACTATGGTGTAAAGTACTTATTTTTTCCTTACCTATTTTGAGGTTTGAAATACCTGATTTATATATGTTTCATGGAAAATTTTATCATTTTCACTTTGTTTATAAAATTTTTTTGGAGATTCACTTTCTTGTAAAACGGAAGATTCCCACTGTATTTAATTAGTTATGTCCAAATCGATATGTTGGAATTTCTGATGATGACAACTGGACGAGACATAAGCTTTTCGTATTTTAATTTCTAGCATTCCTTATGTTTGTCCATTTCTTTCTGATATTTATTTATTAACAACAATGTGAGAGGGTTTTGGTTAGGTAAATAATGCTGGGCTGATCATAGTTAAAGAAGCTGTGGACTTTACTGCTGAAGACATCTCGACAGTGATGGGCACAAATTTTGAGGCAGCTTTTCATTTATGTCAACTTGCATATCCTCTCCTCAAGGCCTCAGGATATGGAAGCATAATAAATCTCTCATCCATTGGAGGCACCGTAGCAGCACCAAATTGCACTATTTATGGCGCATCTAAAGGTTGATTTATCATTAGGTCGGATAATCAGATTTTGATACTTAAACAAGATCTAACCGAACATTAGATTGAATATGATAACAATATCAACTTTATTTACTAAATTTTAATTACAAAAATTAATTTATTTACTTACCAGTTTGTCTGATACAAAAATATGTTATAGTGATAATAACAACAATGATAAAAGAATTTTCGTATATAAAAAATGTTATAGTGTTAGTACCAATATTGATAATGAGATTTTTGTTAGTATAAAGGAGGTATGCACATGTTAGTATATATTTTAGTTATATGAAAAATAAAACAATATGTCTACTTGATTGCTTATCTTGGAATTCCATATTAGGTATTAAATATAAAATGTTGCAATATTTTTATCATTAATGAAAATGGAAGTTTTGTTTATACAAAATTTACAGTCTTAATTGCAATAATGACATTGAATTTTCTTATAATTTAGAAAAGATATGCACATGTGATTTAAATTTAATTATAAGAAGAAGAAAAAAAAAGAAACAACCTCATCATTTGGTTACTTGTCATGGAGTTAGTAGCACTATGATAATGGAAATTTTGTATATAAAGGATATTCTGGTGTTTCATGTAATTAATAATGAAAATAGTTAATAAGATTTATTAATATTATTCGTTGAATATTCTTTTTTCTATTTCCAGGAGCATTGAATCAAATCACGAGGAACTTGGCATGTGAGTGGGGAAAGGACAATATTCGCACTAATGCAATTGCTCCAGGACCCATCAAAACTGAACTTCTCGACACTGCTTTGGTATATGAATTTCCTGATTTTATTCTTTAATTATCTATTTTTTATGTGATTTTGTGTTTAAAGAAAGTGAACCCTTTCTTTATGCCTTAATGTTTTCTTCATTAAAATTTTAATTTTTCTGATTCTTTTGTAGGCTGATCCTGTTCTCGGTGAACGTGTGGAGAAGTCTATTGGTCTAATTCCACTGCAACGATTTGGATATCCTCACGAAGTATCATCACTGGTTGCCTTCCTTTGCTTTCCTACTTCAATGTACATTACTGGTCAGGTTATTCATGTTGATGGAGGGCTCATCATTAACGAATTTTAGTCATGAAACTGCTTAGTTCCCTTCCAAGTAATTAATTGCATTAAATAAAGTTCCATGTAAATGGTACTGTGTAAACATGATGAACCCAAAGATTGTCTTGCGTCCCATTGTCATGTCATTTTCTCTGCTTTTCAATGATTTGATGTTGTAATTTTATGGTGATGATTACAAATTATTGCGCTTTGTCGTCTAAAAAGATCTTATTCGGTTCAAATTTAATTAAATAATTAAGTAGAGATTTTTAAAAATATTTACCTTTTTTCTCTTATAATAAGTTTTATTGAGTTGACAGAAAAAAGCTACGACTTGTATACTAATAATTATTAATAAAAATTACAAAATTCATCATATATAATTACTGATTATTATTTTGATACATTTGTATTGAAAGTTGAGGTATTCACGCCATCATTTTGATGTTTGACATATCTCTTGACTTCTATTTTTGTTTAAACAACATTACAAAGTGTTATTATACTCAAAATTAAGTAAGAAGAATTTAATAACAATAAATTGAATATAACTTTTTAATTTATAAATAATTTAAAATTTGATTAGATTTGAGTAGGATGAAAGAATTGATATATTTACAAATTAATCAAATAATTAAACTATGAAATCAAAGTGAAATTCAACTCAAAATTTGAAAAATTATTTTCTAAAAATGATGTTGCTTGTCGTTATCCCTAAAATCAGATCGGTTCAGTTTCTTTCATTGAAACTTTCAAGGTCGCACTTCCCCGTATTTTAAATTTTGTTGCTTCACGTAATAAGAATCTGACAACAAATTATGTATGTCAGTCAAAGTCATTTATTTATCTTTCACATCAGACTTTAATCTCCAAATTAGCAGACCTACGATTTCTTTTGTGTCATTGACTCATTTCTCTATTTCCATTTTACTCTCTGAGGAGGAGAGATAATCCGTCTGTCCCTCCGCCATCTGAATCTCGCCGGTTGTCTCCCTCACGCCGCATCGCCACCCCTCCCTGCTCTGGATCTGGACTCTGGTGGTGTTGTCGAGTCTTCTTCTTCTCGGCCGTGCGTCTGTCGTGCTCTGGCGCTCATTATTTAATCTTTTATATTTAAGCCGAATGTTTGTTCATTCTATGATGATGATGGATTCATATTACTGTAGGATTTCATGTTTGCCTATTATATTTAGCTGCTCTAAATTCAATGAAGTAATAAAATTTTTAATGTGGCTTTAGATTAGTGAAAATATTTTGATTCTTGATTGTTACTTAGATTATGCCTCCTGTGAGATTAGGAGCATCTTCATCTTTTGAAGCAGACGATGTCCCTATTGTAGGTAATCCTTGCCTTCAATTTAACACTGCTGAAAGCCAATTAAGGTATGCAACTTTAAAAGATCGTCCGATTATGCCGAATAGATTTATTGATCATGGAGACATAACTGAATTAGGAATTGTAGATTAAGTTAATGAACTATTGCATAACATAGGATGGGACAAATTTGCAAAATTTAGAAAAAAAATTCATATGTTGAACTAACTTTAGAATTTTTAACAACTTTACATTTGACCTGTAACGAAGATGGCATGGTGATTAATTTGATATTTAGATTAACGAATAAGGCATATACTCTTGCTTTAAATGATTTGAATGAGATATTTGGATTTCCATATAGTAATTTATATGGCTATCATGATGAATTTAGTCCTAAAGTATTTTGGAATGAAATTACAAACTTAACAAATGTGTTCTCTTCAAGCAGGTCTAAATTGTCTACTTTAGTGGACTCTAGCTTATGTTATCTTCATAGGTTTTTAACTTGTACGATATTTGGTAGAGGAGATAGCCAAGGTGCAGTTTCTAAAGCTGAATTGTTAGTGTTGTGGTGTATGGTGCATGCTAAACACTTTAATGCTAAGTGTACATATGATGGATGTGGCCAAAGTTAGAGCTAGAAAAATAGTTGTTGGGGCATTTGTTGCCCAAATAGCAAAATATTTAGGTTTACTGAGTGAGAGAACAAGTATGCAGTTAGTTTCAATGAATTGTAGTTTAGACTTGCAGTCCTTGGTGTCCATGAAGATTGCCAGGCAGCAAGGTAATCGTTATGTTGTTGTTAGTGATAAAATAGCAGAAGCTTCAAATAGTAAGCGTCGTCGGGGCAAAGCAGGTGAAGGTACGCAAGGGGATGAGGCTTTACCACATGAAGGTACGCAGTTTAACATTGCACCTAATTATGTGGAATTTTAATCATTAACCAATCAACTTATTGTATTTGAACGACGTACGAGTGAGAGATTGGACAAGATTGAGGCAAATATTGCAAAGATCAAGGATTTGCTAGCGAATTTTAATTCTCGCTCGAGAAAGCATCCACCTTCATCTTAGTATTACATTTCTATCTTTTTCTTTTATTATTTTGATTGTTTGTCATAAATTATTTTTAGTTTTATTGTTTGTGTTAATTAATGTTGTTTACATCTTAGATCTTTCATTTAATTTGCTATGATGCTTGCTGTGAGTGTTGTACATTATGTGTTTTTTTAATAGTTAATGATGTTTCATTATTTACTGAACTTAATCTGGATTATAAATGTATAAAATAAGTGAATAAATATATTTGCATGCATAAGTTGATTGACGTTGGTTTTACTTAAAAGTATATTAGCTTGTTGTGATAGATGAATGAGACTTTTCTTCAGTGAGGGTTTACGACCAGTTAAAAGTATTTTTTTCTTGAGAGTATTCTTTCATGGTTAAAAAATCTAGAACTTGTTTGTGAATACTAGTCGAGATTACATGATCTTATGCAAACATTAAAGTGATGAAGACGTTTAGGATTTAACTTTAGAGCTTAAAAAGCCACCATGATATTATCCTTAGTGAACCCCTTTGAGCTTGCATGGAACCTTTTTTTTGGTTAAAACCTGAAACACGAGCTTTGGCCTTTATTGTTTATCTATTTTGATTTCATCCGCCGTAAGGGCAAGTTGAGCATTTAAAAGGTACGTGTATTGGGAAAAAAAGTAAATCATCAAAGAAAGGAGTAAGATTGCAGTTTGAATATTGGGAAAAAAAGCAAATCATATCAACGGAAGAAGAAAGAGAGAAAGGAAAAAAAAAGAGAAGGAGAAAATGGCATGCAAAAAAAAAGAAAAAGAGGAAGAGAAAAAAGATAATGAAGGGAAAGGGGAGACTGAAAAAGTAAAGGAGATTGGTAGGGTTATCTTTTATTTTATTGGTTTGTATGATTTTAAATGCTTAATTAGTCCTTTTGTTTAAAGCCGAATTTTATCTTTTCCTTACCTTTATCTTAGCCTCATTACAACCAAAATAAAGACCTTCTGATTAATATTTGTATTAGATATATAGTAGTGAAGATTGGATTAGCTAGCAAGCTTATGGTTGATGTTTAACATAAAATGAAAAATGAGTGAATATTTGTGACCTTTGAGTGCTTGAAAGCAGGGAAAATGGAGTGAGTGTCTATGACACTTGTTAATACTCTTTTAGTTGAGGTACTTGTTAATTATGGTTATGTATGTGCAGAATAGTTTGTTCACGAATTATTATAAGTTTTAAAATATAAGGTTGAGTTTGTTGAATTGATCTTTTAACATCTTTAATTATTAAATAAGAAAATAATTTGTTGTTGTTGTTATTATTATTATTATTATTTTGTTTGTGTTTTTATGATTTAGTGTGTTTAGTCTTGGTTGAGTATAATTTTAGTTTAATTATTAAGGTATTATTGTGACAGTTCATGTTATGTTTTTTTTTCTTTTCTTAAGTTTAAGTTATTGTTGATTATTGAATATTATTAAGTCGGTTTAAAAATGTTCTCGCAAAGAAAAAAGAAGAAGAAAGAGAAGACAAAATTCGAGGGCCTGGAGACTGTTGAGAAGTCAGATGGTGTAAATGGAATTGTTGATAAAAAGGATGCTACGAAGAAGAAGATAAGTAAAGAGAAGGATAGGTACGATGTGCCAATGTTAAGAAAAACAATATTTAATAAGCACTATGTGAATGTTTAATTTGTGAGCGGAAACTTTTGTTTCTTGAATAGTTTCACTTTATTATATAACTCCAGGCTTTGATGTTTATGTAGTATTTCGTGTTTTTGTAGCTGAATGTTTTTGTTTAATTGATAGCGTTTCGTTAGTGTGTTATATATAGGGATTGTTGGTGTGTTAGAAATAAATAAATGTTTTTGTTAATAGTTTCCAACTATTTACATCCACATATATTTATTTAAGCTAAATATGCTCTTTGGTCTTCTTCTCTTGTGTTGTGCGAAAAGTGTGCATTTGATGAAGTTATTTGATTAAGTTATCATTTGTGTTTATAAAATAACATATTTCTAAAACTAATTGATGATGTGATTACTTAACATTTGAAGAGGTACATATATATTGGATATTAGTATACAATAATTAATAATAATTAATAATTAACAATGCCGGGTCATGACTAACATATATACAAAATATTAATATTGACTACTCAATCAATTAATTATATTTTAATTCATCAATTAATTAATTATATATTAGATTTTATTAATCATAACTAAATAAAAGATTAATAGTTATTGTATAAATAAATTATATTTTAATAAATTAGTTAATTCATTATTTTTTTAATTATTATTAATTATATCAAAAAGTAATTTATTAGTTAATTAATCAATTATATTTTAATTTATTAAGTATATTTTTATGTGTGTTAAATATATTATAATTAATTAATCAATTAATAATGTTATAATTAATCAATTAATTAATAATATCTTAATTAATTATTTAATTAAAAATGTTATAACATTATAAAGGTGTTAATGTTATTTTAATTATTAATCATTAATTGTTACTATTTTCCTAAATTTTAGATTAATTTAAATTAAATCAGTCATAAATTTTAATTTATATTAAAATGAGTTGAGCTGAAGTGGAAGTAAAAATGAAGAGGAAATAGTGAAGACGTAAGTTAGTAATAGTAGATTAAGTTAGTAATAGTAGATTAAGCGAAAGAGAGGAAGTAGTGATAAAAAAATGTTGTTTGGTAAAAATCGGAAGAAGAATGTCTATAAAGTATAGTTAATTAATTAATTTTGATATAATTAATAATAATTAAAATATAATAAAATTATTAATTTATTAAATTATACTTTAAATTATTTATCATTAACTGTTAAGGTTTATTTTGTTACTACACGATCTTGCTCAAAGTAACTCCCAGAGGATTTGTACTGTCACGATCGCGCTTGTGCACGATCGTGACAGCGAAGAATTAGCTGGAATTGCACGATCGTGACAGCGAAGAATCAGAGTGTAGAGGATATATAATAGTTTTGAACATCCTTCAACTCCGATTGACTTGAAATTTGGAGCATGAACTCGTCACACATTTTCTTTCCTCTCTAACAAATTTCATGGGCATCTGAATTAATTAGGAAAGTATTAATTATTTAATTATAACATCATTAATTGATAAATTTATTATAATATATTTAACACATATAAAATATAATGAATTAATTTAAATACAACTATTTAATTAACTAATTAATTAATTTTGATATAATTAATAATAATTAAAATATAATAAATTAACTTATTTATGATAATATAATTTATTTATAAATTAATTTTTAATCATTAACAGTAATTAATAAAGTGGTAGATAATATTTACTGTATATGTTAGTCATTACTAATTATTATATACTAATATTTAGTATATATATAAGTACTCAGTAATCACAGGCGTGACTACTTAACCTATATATATACTGAGACAGGCGTGACTCCCATGCTTTAACATTTTCTTTTTTTTTGTCACCAAATAATTAACATCTATGTAATTTTTTAAAATTTAAATAAATATTTATTTAAAATATTATTAATTAGTTGATTAAATATAACATAATTAACTGATTGATTAATTATAATATATTTAACACATAAAAATATAATTAATTTATTTAAATGTGATCAATTAATTAACTATACGATAAGTGATTACTTAATCAATTAAAACATAGTTAAATAGTTAATTTGGATCTAATTAATTTAAATATTATTAATTGATTAAATTTTTTTATTAAATATAATTAACATCTTCGGCTAACTTATTAATTAAGTATAATTGACACGTGCTTTAAATCAATGGGCTCAATAAAGTAGAAGTCACAACCGTGTATGTTAACACCTACATAATTCTATAACTTCATTTATTAAATAATTAATAATTAATTAGTTTATTAATTATCACATAATTAATTGACTAATTAATTATAATATATTTAACATATATAGAAAAGTATAGTTAATTAATTTAAATATAATTAGTTAATTACCACTTAATTGTCATGCCTAGAATTGTCAATTAATTAGTTTTTGATATGATTAGTGGTTATTAGAATTTAATAAATTAATTGCTTTATTAAAATATACTTTATTTATAAATTAATTATCAATCATTAAATGTTAAGCTTATTAAGTTATAATTAATAATATAATTAATTAATTGATGTATATATATAGGTAAGTAGTCATGCCTGTGACTTAATATTCACAGACATGACTGCCATGCTTGGTAGTCACAACTGACTTAATATTCACATACATGACTGCCATGCTTGGTTGTCACAACTGTGCATGTTATTTTCTTTTTCTTGTTACCAGGCCATTAACACCTATATAATGTTATAACATTTTTTATCAAATAATTAATTAATTAATTAAAATAGTATTAATTAGTTGATTAATTATAACATAATTAATTGATTATTTAAATAATTAATTATTAGTTTAAATATTATTAATTAGTTTATTAATTATAGCATAATTAATTGATTAATTAATTATAATCTATTTAGCACATATAAAAAGTATACTTAATTAATTTAAATATAATTAATTAATAACCTCTTAATTGTCATGCCTAGTGTTGTTAATTAATTATTTTGACATAATTAATGGTAATTAGAATTTAATAAATTAATTGCTTTATTAAAATATACTTTATTTATAAATTAATTATTAATCATTAACTTTTAAGCTTATTCAGCTATAATTAATAATGATTATTATATAATTAATTAATTAATGTATATACATAGGTAAGCAGTCATGCATGTGACTTAATATTCTGAGGCGTGACTTTTATGCACGGTTGTGACTTCTACATTCACAACCGTACATTCACAACCGTGCATGTTATTTTCTTTTTCTTGTTACCAGGCAATTAACACCTATATAATTTTATAACATTTTAATTAATTAATTAAGTAATTAAGTAAAATATTAGTAATTAGTTGATTAATTATAACATAATTAATTGATTATTTACTTATAATTTATTAAACATATATAAAAAAGTAAAATTAATTAATTAAAATAAGATTAGTTAATTAGCAAATCTATTAAATTTGATAATTAATATATTTATTACTTAGCATTAATTAAGTGTAGAGTGACAAGCTTCACTTAATTGTCACGCATAAAAATGTTTATATAATTAAGTTCGTTGACTGTAGGATTCACATGCATGACTTAAGTGTCATGCCTAAGAGAAAGATATAATTTTTAATTGTTTAATTCAATATAATTGATTGAAAGTATGCTACTAGAATCAATTAATAATTATTATTGATTAATTATTATTTGATTAGTAATTATGATATTGTTCGTTATTAAATATTATTAAAAAAATTTATTGATGTTATTAGTAATTATTAATTATTACATGTTTTTAGTAATTCTTATCATTAATTAATTGTTAATTATGTATTTATTTATTATTATGATTATTATTACTTATATCTCAGTCACAATGGTGCATATCAAGCGCATGGCAAAACAGATTATGTTTCTTCTTTATGCACCGCTCTCTCCAGTTTCGGCGCACACAACCCTTCTTCGACAGATTTTGCTGATTTTGTTTGAAGTTTCCAACAAATCTTGTAAGTTTGCTTAGATTTTTCATCAAAATCTTCACATTTGTGCACATTTTTGTTGTTTTTTTTTCCTTCCTTCCCTCCATTTTCGCAGGTTTCTATCTCTAAGGGTTGTATGTCTTCTTTCTCAAATTTATCATGTTTCTTCTGGTAATTTTTGCAGGTTTTCATGCTATTATGACTCCAAGAATGAAGAAAGCTGTTGAAACTATTGAAGCTGAGGTGGGAGGCCAAATTGCTGCAGACATTGCAGCCGACTATGGTGCTCCTTTTCCCATTTACTCCAACGAACAAGGCGACAGGTATGCTGTTTTAAAAACTAAAACCATTCTTGCACCACGATATTTCAATTTTGATGTGTTAGAATAAATAGGGCTAAAAGATAAATTGATTAAATTGTGTAATAAAGGTGGTTAGGGATGATTTATGCATATAGATTACCCTGTTTTTCATGAATTAACACTTGAGTTTTTTACTTCATTGAGGTTTGAATCGAGCAAACCTAAAAAAATTTGATTTAGACTACGAGGTCAGCCTCGTAGCTTGGATGAGAAGTTATTAGGCCAACTTTTTCAGTTTTCTAAGTCACAGGTAGAAGATTCTCATAAAGACTTCTCATCTACAATTTATTGGAAGTCTTTAACTAACTTGCCTGAGTTAAATGCTCACAATGCATTGAACTCTTACATTCTTAATCCTGAACAGTTACTGTTGCCCAAATTCATGTGTTATGTTGTGTTTCGTAAAACTCAAAGCAATAAATGTTTTATTAGAGAATTGTTGTTATAATATCGCATAGATGAAAAGATTAAACCTAACATGTTCTCCTTTTTTCTCAATCTTTGACCTCATCAGTGGCAAAGAAGGGAACATTGCTAGGAATGGGTTATTTAGTTACTGCTTTGGCCCAGCATTTTCAAATTGATCTTACTGGACGAACCTATGTTCCTTATGAGTATTTTGATGTATCATACTTAAGACATGCGGAAATATTATCGCATGACAACATGGAGCTTCGAGATCCTCGGACACGCACTGCAGCCAAACACATGTTTTTAGGTGGGGCTTCTAGTTCTGGAGTTTGTAGACGTATTTGAATCAAGTGAGGAACCAGAGGGGCCAACGAGTTGGGAGAGAGTATACATACTCCTGGCTAACAGTAGCAAGAAAACACAAGAGCAACTCGACCAAATGAATGAACAAATACAATTGACAGCCTGCCAACAGTGAAACCTCAAAAAGAAAATCCACAAGTCTTGGGAGATGCAAGGACTTCACGTGATTATGCATTGGTACTTGTTTAGTGTTGTGATTTATTGCTTTAGTAATTGTGTTCTTTGTTTGTAGAATATTAGGTTGTATATTAGGTTAGGAGTTGTTGCCTTGAAATTCTATCATAGCAGTCGGAATAGGATTGAGTCATATGCTTGAAGATTGAATTAGGCCACTTGGATAGAAAGTGAACCGTGCGGATTGGCTAAAGTAGTTGGTTACATAGGCTTACTCAGAAATTGATATTTATGTGATTAGGTGATGTGTAGAAACATGATGAATTTTCAGTTGAGCCTAAGTGAGGAGTTGAGCCTATATGACTCTATTCCATAGTTATATCATTTCTTTGATTGTGTGATACTCCCATGGGTAGTGCATCCAGAACTTGCCTTGAACCAATTTCAATCTACGAGATGCATGTTAAATAGAAATTATTAAGGCCCTTGTTTTTTTAGCCCTTGACTTAAAAAACAACCTATGTCTTTTGTCCTTTGGAAACTACTTGGAGCCTTTGATTTTTTTTGTTTGTAAAAAACCTTCCTTTTAAACCTTAAAATCCATTAGCCTACGCTATCACAAGTTTAGGATTCTTGTCAAAAAACTTTTTTTTCCCTCTGAGACATTTTGAGTTGCTTTCTTTGTACCTCTACTTGTACAATACATTACATGTAGCTGCTAATGTTAGTTGTGTTTCTTGATTTTTGTGAAAAGAAAGGAAAGAAAACAAAAAAAAGAAAAGAAAAAGGAAAAGAATGATAGATAGCAGCAAAAAGAAGTGGGGAATAGTTATTTATATTCATTCATATGTCTCAGAAATCATTTTGTGTCCTTTTGCATACTTATTACTATATGAGTGCTTGTGATGAGCCCTTAAACCTCTTTGACATTCCTTAAACCCTAGCCCCATTATAACGCTCAACAAAGTCCTTTTGATCTATTTCTGCATTTAATCATTGTGGAGAAGAATTGGTATATTTGCAAGTTTATGGTACTGTACTTTTTTATAGGGAGTCTTGAGTGAAACACTAACCTTAAACACCTGAGTGAAATAAGCAAATTCGATGAGGAAGATCCATTTTGAGTCTATGCTTACCTTTTGACTGATAATGTCAGAATTTGAGTTTGATTATGTATGCCCATAGCCATGATGTGTGTAGTAATTGGACATTCAAGTGACCAAAGTTTGAAAGATTACGTGTTCTTAATCCTTGGGATGATGAATTGATAAAATGGATTGGTTGTTTCATCTATTTTAAGTGCTTCTTTGTGCATTTTAGTTATAGTTGATTTGATCTTTAGCATTTTTTGCAACTTTTCTTGATCTTTGAAGTTTTTAGTTGTTTCTTTACATTATTTAGTGTTTGAAGGTAGTTTTGGAGCCTATTTGTGGGATGGATTGATGCACGTTCCCAATGAACTATACAGGCATCAAATTTGTAGCTGTACACGCGGTATAGATGATTTGATGGCACTACGGGATAGATTTAGAGAATTCAGATAGCAACGAAATCTGATGGAGAGGAAGGACAATGTGTGAGGAGCTTACAAAAGGAATGAAGAGTGAAAAAGCCATGGATTTTGTCGGATTGTTCATGATTAAGAGTAGCCAAATATTTTGTAGGAGTTTTTCTTAAATTATTTATGGAACTCTTGTTGTTTTGGATGCAATTATGGCCGATTTGTGATATTTGTTGTGCTTAAAGCAGTCAACAAATAATTGGAAATTATTAATAATGTTAATAATTAATAATAACATGTACGCTCAATATATTGCGAAGAATAGTAAATAATTAATAATAACAAAAGTAATAGTGAAATGTTAATAATTAAGAATTAATTAATAAATTAATAATGTGTTTAATAAATTAATAATGTGTTAAGTATATTATAATTAATTAATCAATTAATTATGTTATAATTAATCAACAAACTATTAATATTTTAATTAATTAATTAACTATTTAATAAAAGATTTTATAATATCATATAGGTGTTAATTAACTGCTAAAATAACATAACATGCACGGTTAAGTCACAACAGTGCATGACGGTCACGCCTATTTAACATTTGAAGAGTTATATATATACTGAATATTAATATATAATAATTAATAAAAATTTACAATTAATAATGCAGGCTCATGACTAACATATATATATATATAATATTAACTATTAATATTAACTATTTAATCTATTAATTATATTTTAATACATCAATCAATTAATTATATATTAATTATTTTTAATTATAACATAATAAGCTTAACAGTTAATGATAAATAATTTATTTATAAATAAAGTATAATTTAATAAATCAATGAATTTATTATATTTTAATTATTATTAATTATATCAAAATTAATTAATTAACTATACTTTAAATATATTAAATTAAGAAATGAAAAAAATATTTTTGTCACAGTGAAACTTAATTCACGCTTGTAAATTAACACTTAATTAACTTAATAATAATAAGTAATCAATATATTAATTATAATTTAATTAGTAAATTAATTATATATAAATTATATATAATTATATTTAATAAAGTTTTATGTATCTAGTAATTATTAATGATTAACTGTAATTATTTTTATGAATTTTAGATTAATTTCAAATTAAATCAGTCATAGATTTTGATTTGTATTGGGATGAATTGAGGTAAAATGGAAGTAAAAATGAAGAGGAAATAGTGAAGACATAAGTTAGAAACTGTAGATTAAGCAAAAGAGAGGAAGAAGTGATGAAAAATGTTGTTTCGTAAAAATTTGGGGAAGAACCTCTGTCATGATCATGCACAAGCACGATCGTGACAGAGAGGGAGCTTCAGAAGAGCTGTACGATCGTGACAGAGTAACCCTCAGAGGATTTGCATGATTGTGCACAAGCACAATCGTGACATTGAAGAGATACCAAAAAAAACACGATCGTGCTACCGAAGAATCAGCTGACTGACAACTTCATTTCATTTTGGATAATTTTTTTTTTGTATTACAGGGGCAAACCAACAAAAAAATCAAACTCTACAATACAGAACACCTTCCGCATCTTTGTGGAGCAGCTCCTAGATGCCAGCTAGCGGCTCCGAAAGAATGTAGGGCCCCAGACGAAGGATAACTGCCAGATGGGACAAGCTGTCAGCACACTAGTTTCCTTCACGGACGAACCTCCCAAGACCGGTGGAGAATCTCCTGGATACCTGTCACCAGGAAAGAAACCTCAGTAAGCACAAAAGTGGGGGCAGAGAGAATATTAATGACGTCGAGGGAGTCAACTTCGGCAATGACCTGGCGATGCCCCCGCTCCCAAGCCAAAGTAAGGCCGAATACACGCCCCAAAGTTCCGTCTCTAATGGCAAACCCCTCCCAAGGCTTTGCTAGAACCCCCCACACCAGTTCCCATTACAAGCCCAAATTAACCTGCCAGTGTACGTCTTGGTAGAGTCGTAATTAACGGCGCTGTCCGAATTGACCTTCACCCATCCTACCTAGGGTTTAGTCCTGCCCACAAGGGTACCCAGGGGAATGCCCTGGGCTGGAAAAACACAAGATTCCAGAGCGCAAGCTCTAGCGATCCAAACGACGTAGTCTAAAATTAGACGGGTATCATATTCCGGCCAAACAAACCCAGGCTCAAACAGGCTACTGTTCCGCCACTGCCAAAGGAGCCAGCAAGTGACACCAAAGATGATGGCCCACACTTCCTGGTGCACCTATTCTTGCTTAGTGAGGTTAGTCTAAAGCTGTTGTCTCGTCCTGCTGGAAAAAGCGCGTGTCGAGCACCGCCCTAGGAAACTGGCACCAGAGGGCAGCCACTCTTGGACAGTCCCGTAGCACATGTACAGTAGTCTCGGCCTGTCCACAAGTAGGACATCTATCGTCGGTGCATTTTGGATAATTTTACTACACTGTTTCGATGTGCGACTGAGTTTTTAACTGTATTTGTCGGATTTTTATTCAGATATTTAAATTTGGAAAGCCAAAGAACTAATCATACACAAGAGGCTTTCAGCAGATCACTTACATTTCAGACAGACGGAGAAAATTCACGTCAGACAGCATGGCCAAAACTTTCAACAACTAGGTGGAGTCAAAGTTTTCTAGTCCTATTCCAGGAAAGTTCACATTCTTGCTAAATGGGATTGGGATACATTTTGGGTTAGTACTTTTTTTTCCAGTAGATGTCATTGCCATCATTCCCCCTGCTCTTTCATTGCCTTGTAATTTTCTCTTGTTGATGGACCAAGTTGTTTATTTCTGAAGCGAGGAAGGTAACAAATTCTCATCCCCAGTAGTGCAGAAGACTCCACCTCATCCAGCTTCAATCTGTACAGCTCCTGCTAAAGGTACGATTTTGTGACCTTGAAACCTGAAACTCTTGACCTTTCTATGAAGGGAACCAGTTTGTCTTGTAAAGATCTCTGCATTTTTGTGGCTTTAGTATGCTAAGGTAGTGTTTTTGATGGATCTTATTCCAGGTAAACCATTAAAAGGACTAAGAATAACCCACAGGTATGGAGCTTGTTCATCACCTGGCCAAAGCAACCCATCCCTGTACTATCACCAAGAGTCCAGATCCTCTGTCTAGTTTTATGGTGTCTTATTCTGTTCCATGAATCTCAGCCATTCATTTATGTGAGCTCCGCGTGTGTTCCGCATAAATAAACGCGGGACCCGTATAAATGAATGACTGAGATTCATTGGACAGAATAAGATACCATAAAACTAGACAGAGGATCTTGTCTTTATCATCAAATGCTAGTGCAAGATCAATACAGAGTGAGCTCTCTCAATTCCCTAAAATCGAACAAGTATTCTCTCGATGATATTCTGGAAGAAAAAAGCAAGGCTGCCCGTTTCTGGCCGCTCAATTGGTGTAGGAAACTACGTTGTCACATTTAGTCTCGACAGCCCACCCATCTCTAGGTGATGAGAAAGAGATCGGGTGAAAGAAAGTCAAGGCATTCATTTGATTATGCATATTTTGTATTTTAAGTTAGATTGATGTAAAAAGAAGACTTTAGACACATGTCGAGAATTATGAGGTTTTGTATCTTTGGTATTTCGAATTGTTGATAGTGATGATGTAATATTGTAACTTCGAATGCCATTAAAGCTTTGTAAACACTTATCTTATGATGTTAATAAAATGTGAATTGTGTATAGATGATGTGAGTTGAAATTTGATATATTTGAAGAAGCTATCCACTTGAGTTGATAAACTTTGAACATGAACTATTGTTATATATACAAGTGAGATACTACGGAAAAGAAATACAAGAATGTTTGATGCAGGAAGGAAGTGAGGTGACATGGGTTAGATGTCTGCCGTGTTCCAGGAACTGTCCACAACAACAGCAAGGTTCCATTTTTAATCCTTTGAAATCTTCTACCTTCTCTAATGCGACTTGCACTACCTCCAAATGTGACTATAGCATCACGTACCTGGACAAGTCGTACTCTGAGGGATACTATGGACGAGATACTCTTACAATTACAGATTCTGATACATTCCCAAGCTATGCTTTTGGTTGCGGCCTAAACAATAGTGACACTTTTGTCACTGCAGATGGAATTGTAGGCCTTGGTCAATCAGGAGGGCTTTCACTTATATCTCAAACAGCCTCAAATTTTGCTCAAATCTTTTGCTATTGTCTGCCTACAGTGGACAGTTCATCAGGATACCTTTTGTTTGGTGAAGAGGCAGTTGAAGCTTATCAAACTGAGACCTACACTCCACTTCTTCGCGACCCAAATAGGCCATCTCTCTACTTTGTGAAACTCCTTGGAATACAGACCGGTAGTCAAAGATTATCTATATCTTCTGGGAGGTTAGGGACTATAGTGGACTCTGCAACTGTCATCACTCGCCTTCCTTCCTCTGTTTTCGCTGCACTTCGCTCTGCATTTCAAGCTTCCATGTCAAAATATCCGGTTGCTCCCCCTGTGAAACCACTTTCTGGAGACATGCTATGACCTTGATGGTTTTGGAAACGTGACAATACCGACTATGGTTCTCAACTTCTTGAGAGTCAATGTTAAGTTGGAACCTTCAGCAGTTGTTTGGCGAGAAAATGGAAATTCTCAGGTTTGCTTGGCGTTTGCTCCTAACAAGGTTGCCAGCGATTTGATCATTATTGGTAATCATCAGCAAAGAAGCTTAAGCATACTTTATGACATCCAAGAGAGTAAGGTAGAATTTGGGAATGGCAGTTGTGGCAATTGACAACGTTTTCTTAATTGTAATGACTGCATTCTTATACAATTATTATTATGGGATAAGAATCAAAATGGATGCTGTGTTTGGATCTTTATTCTTAGCATGTGTAATTGTTTCAATGTTAACTTGCCCACACTGAGATGTATCAGTTGAAATTAAAGCAAAAGTCTTTAGGTTCTG
>JAOSBP010000008.1:25904602-25915954 GCA_027563825.1 Erythroxylum mucronatum
AACATTTTCCAGATCACTACCAATCTTGTTTCTAAATCTTTCCTTATCACAACTTATACCAAGATCACTCTTTCTACTTCTTCTACTCCTCATTTTCAATAAAATCACATTTAATACCATTTATACCCAGAAGTTGTCAATGAATGCATATACCCCTTTTTTATGCGAAAACATTACGTATTTATGTGCATATATGCTAACATGATGCATGAGTAAGAAAATGCATTCTCTTAATCTCTCTTTAAGCTCACAGGTATTGAGATTTCGGGACCTCACCCTTAATATGGGGGCGGGATGTTACACATTTTATCTAAACTCCTTAGATATCAACTGACCAAACCTTTGAGCCATTTCTTGTTCCCGAAATTGATAATGCTAGACTTCAACTAGATTACTTTAGAAGCTACGTCTCCTTAGTACCTGAAAATCAACCTTGCAATTTTGATAATAGTTGTAAACTCAGTGAGTGAACCATCATTGATGTGCTCATTCAAAACAAATAAACATCACAAGTATATAACACAGTTAAATCAGTATATCACCTCATTTCGAATCAAATCCTATATGTCACATCATTCAAAATTGAATACTTGATCACATTATACATCATATTTTAACAAGCACTTGATGAATACAAACATTTCACATAATCATTTCAAAATAATCCAATTATTTATATCATCATCATGTACACAAACATTGCATATCTTTATACTACAATTCAGTAATTCTTCACAATCATTCTCAAAATACATGTAATGATATATATATATATATGCAAATGCACATGAGACTCCATATATATATATATATATATATGCAAATGCACATGAGACTCCACTTTCATTTTTATTTTTATATGACCGAGTACCTATTTACTATCTCGTATCCCTTATAGATACTAGGCTCATTTCAGATACTGTCTCATACCCCTTTGTAGATATTGGGCTCATTAATAACTAAGTCTATGGCTCTTTGTGCACATTTATGAGCTTTAAGCTCTTTTCAGATTGGTCACTCCGATCACAACTCTTTTATCTGATCATGCTTATTCATGTGATGGAACGCATCATTTCAAAAAATATGTTATCAATAACTTTCATTCAAATTGCACAATCACTTATCATATTCATCGAATCTAAGTTCAGCATTCAACATTCAGTTGAGTACACATTTCATATTACTCTTACGATTAGATAGGACATCCAATACAATCCTGAATATCAAACTCCTCGGACTATCAATGTCTAGAATTATTACAATTATATCAGTAACAATTCAGTAATTGATAATAATAAAAAACAATTCAATCATAGTGAGAAAACATCTAGGTTAACTCACAGTATGCTCTAGATAAGTTGTTGCCTTGACGATCTGGTAATGCCTGGATATGGATGCTCAATTTGTGCTTCTATATCATGAAATAGACACATATTTACACAGTACTAACTTGTTTAACCAAATGAGTACTCAATCATACATTGTATATGTGTTATGTTTAATGCATGCTCAATTGACTATCCCGGGTATGTATCCTTATTCACAATTCTTGATCATTCATTCATTATAGCTTGTATATATCTAGTTTGCAAATAGGTTATGCCTTAAGTAAGTTTGATTACTTTAAATTCATCAATCATACATTCATCAATCCTTTCCTAGCATTATATATTCACACAATTTCTCAATTCTCATTCAATCATACCTAATTCATTACCTATTTATCCTTTGTACCTATTTATCCTTTGAATCATATCTGCATTCATAAGAACATCTTTATACCATTAATGACTTAATACTTCCCAAATTCATATACATTGATATCAACCAATCCATTCCTCAAATTATAACATCAATTAACAACCTAAACTTATAAAACACTTAATCAATTAATCACCCAATCATGTCCAATTGCACCTAAGTAAAGTAACTTATCCTTAAATGTTTTAAATGCCACAAAAAACCGAACTTTTCTCACTTCCATGCATTGCCCATGATCGTGGGAAGGAGTTAATGTAGCTCCCACGATTGTGGGATGAGTGAACTAAAGGTTCACCATCCTTTTTCCTTTAATTTTTTCCAGCTTTTAACATCTTTATACCAAATTCAACACATCTTCGTCATAGTCCATTACTTATACCTCAATTATACCTTAATTATAAGTCAATTTCTCATCAATTCCAGATCCAATTCCAATTCAAATCATTCATTTGGTATTTCATAATTTATGGTCTTTCATGCATCAACATCAAAACAGAAACTATCATTCATTTGATCATACATGTACTCCTAGTTCTTTCCCATTTCAAGATCACTATATTAGCACCTTTCTTTAACATAAATTCACCTTCATTATACCTCAAATCCTAATCTAATTCATGCATAAAACAATCCATAACCTACTGTTCATACGTCAAGAACACAACAAAAAAGTTTCCATATTCATGCAGAAATTTCCAGCACAATTCATCACAAATGTCATATACAATTCATCTCAATTTCATCATCATAAATTCTCTATTATAACATGCCATAAATATCAATCTTTAACTTACTTGTCTAGCTCAAAGATCAAGCTAATTCAACTCTCCATGCATGAAAAAATCATCACGAATTCAAGATGGGAATTGAATGGATTTCAGCTAGGATCAAAGGTTATAACAAGAACAACTATGTTCTGATTCTTTACCTAACTTTGTGAGGGTAAAAGCATGGATTTTGGTATAAAAATTTCGAAGACTTAAACCAAAAATGCAGGGCTAGGAAATTGATGTAGGTTTCGATGGAGAGAAGCAAGAAAGAAAAGGAACACAACAGAAACTTTTTAGCACTTACTCAATTCAACTAGGTGCAAGGTGTCATTAATTTGGATTAACATATGTCCTTAAGCATGCTAGCCACTTATCCTCTTCCTAAGCCACCAAATGTCACCTAATTATTAGTCCATTTTTCACTCAATGATCAATGTCATTTGTCAATTAATTAGCTATGCCAAATGTCACTCATTCATCTATGCCAAATGTCACTTATTCATAGGCTTAATCATCCTAATTTTTCATGTATCCATTTGTCTTACCACTTGGCATTTTTCCTAGACCAAATGTACATTTTAATTCATCAATTTTCCAATTCTAACAAATTAATTCCAATTTTACTACTTGTAATTAATGAAACCAAAATGCAAGGCATAAACAATACACAATTCACATCATGATCATTTTAAACTTTTCATACCTCGGAATAAATCAATTGAGTGCATATACATTCTTTGCAATATGTATTAAATCATAATTCATTTGTGTATGCTATTGATATGCATGTGAATAAAATGCAATTTATGAATTTTCAATGATATAGCTTCTATGCAATAGTCTACGGTTCTAATCCCTCCATTTGAAAAACCAGCTATTACAAGACCAACAAGTGACAATGTATCAGCTTTAGCTCATTGGCTCACTTGGCTTAGAGCAACATATCCCTTCACCGTATTGTACATAAAAGTCCAATAAAATTGTTAAGGTAGCCTTTTATGGGTTCGAAGTACACCGGAATGCCCTCTTATTTTGGAATCATGAAATTCTTACAATAATTGATTGGCAATACCAGAGTTAGGAGGGACTACCACTCGATTTTTGTAGTAAATAAACCATCACGCCACAGGTATGGAATGCCTGCGTTCTTGTGAGCATGCTTGCTGATTTTCTGCATATATAAGTTATTTATAGCTTTTGATTTCAAGATGTTCCTAACTTCCGCATGAGTGATGGTCAATGCATCTAAACAAGGATTTCTGGCGACCCTTAATAGCGCATCAGTTGTTGTGTTCTCCTTTCCCGACTTGTACTTGATCTCATAATCATAACCGAGTAACTTCCAAAACCCATTTCTGTTATTCTAGAGTTGCTATACGTTGTTCAGGCAAAAATTTTAAACTTCTTTGATCAGTCTGGATATAAAATTTGCAATCGAGCAAGTAGGGTCTCCATGTATGAATAGCTTGAATTATTGCAAACATTTCCTTAGCGTAGACAGACCAGGATCGTTTGGAGGTACCTAACGATCAACTCGTGAATGCAATGGGTCTGCCCTGTTGAGTGAGAACAACCCACATGCCATCTCCCGAAGCATCCGACTCAGTGATAAATGGCTCTTGAAAATTAGGCATTGCAAGTGTTGGTGTTGTAGTCATATCCTCCTTGAGTTATTGAAAAGCATGTTCAGCTTCACTTGTCCACCCAATTTTTCCTTTCTTTAGGAGGTTGCATACAGGTCAAGCTATAATGTCATAGTTGCGGGCAAACTTCTGATAGTAACCCGTAAGGCCTAGAAATCCATGCAACTCAGAAATGTTAGTAGACTTAAGCTAGTCAACAATAGCCTTGATTTTGACTTGATCAAACTTAACTCCTTGTGGAGTGATGATGTCACCTAAATAGTCCAGCTCTTGATGCCCAAATACACACTTTCTCAATTTTAGGAAAAAATGATGTTGACTCAATAATTCAAAAGCTGCCTTAACATGTTTAAAATGCATGTTCCATTCGGGCTATATATTAATATGTCATCAAAGAATTCTAACACAAATTTTTGAAGGTAAGGACGAAATATGGAATACTAACACAAATTTTTGAAGGTAAGGACGAAATATGGAGTTTGTAATTGATTGAAAGGTAGATGGAGCATTACAAAAGCCAAAGGGCATAACTAAATATTCATAGTGACCTTTGTGAGTGCAAAATGCAGTTTTACGAACATATGGGGGTGTATTCATACCTGATGAAGTCCAACCCTCAAGTCAAGTTTTGTAAAATAGGAACCTCCATGAAGCTCATTAAGCATCTCGTCAATGGTGGGTATGGGAAATCGATTTACTTCATTAAGTGCTCTATAATCAGTGCAGAATCACTATGTACTATCTTTTTTTTCAATCAATAAGATAGGAGAAGAAAAAGGACTCGTACTAGGTTTTATAAACCCCAATTTTAGCATGTCATAAACATGTTTTTCAATTTTTGCTTTTTAAAAATAGGCATACTTGTTGGGTCGTACATTGATAGGCTCAATCCCATCTTTTAAATTGATGTGATGGTTTATTTCTCGAATTGGTGGTAGTTTTTTGGGCTCTTGGAATATATCGTCAAATTGTTGTATCAATTGTTACATATCCGGATAGATTTGCTGTGATAATGGATCGGATATAGTGTATAAACACATTGCAAATACTGCACTTCCACTTTTGACGTCTTTAGAGAGGGCTTTCATTGATACACTGAATTGCTTGGCTATCGATGCCTTATAGCTGATGAATCTGATTACCCCAAGTGAACTCCATAGTAAATTGTTTTTAGTTGCAAGCTACGGTTCTTAATTGCTCCATCCAATGCACGCCTAACACCAAATCCAGGTCACAAAATGGAAAAGCATATAATGTTAAGGAACATGGGATACCTTGGATTACGATTGAAACATCCTCAAATTTTCCCTGACACAACAATGGCCCTCCATTAGCTACCTTTATGTTAAAAGTTTGGTTGGTGTAACTGGCAGTTGCAAGTGGATAGTCACCTTCTTACTAATAAAATAGTGGGTAGACCCACCATCTACGAGAACAACCAGCTCATGGTGGCCTATCTTGGCTTTTACTCATATGGTCCTATTAGTGAACCAACCTGACAAGGCATGGAGTGAAATTTTAGGCTCTTCAGTGTCTAAACTATCATTGCAGCCTTCTAACAAGAGAATTTGAGGACCTTGACACTTATGTCCAAGTGTGAATACACTCTCATTTTCTACATTTCCTCCCAAGTTAGGCACTTTACTTTTTTGGATACTACTGTGAAGGTTGGTTCAACTATTGTTATTATAGGAACCTTAGTAAACTTCTGTTGTCAGTTTAACTACTCATCCCTCATTCTTGCTAAGCTAATCGCCTCCTTCAAAGTCTTTGGTTTGAACATACGAATCCCATCAGCTACTTCTGATTTCAGTCCTCCCATGAAAGTCCAAACTAATGCCCTCTGCGACCACCTATGTACTTAGTTTCCCAATCTCTCAAACTCCTTTTGGCAACCTACTTGATTTTGGACAGAGATTCATCAAATTTTTTACAGTCAGAAGGACCAAATCGAGCCCAAAGCTCCTTGACAAACAACTCCCTCGTCACCTCCTTATTCTCTTCATTGTAAGTACGGCGTAGCCATCGCCACCATTGATTAGCCTCCCCTTCTAGATGACAGGAAGCCAAAGATACCTTTTAATTTTCTAATGTACCAAGGTAGCAAATAATTGCTTTACTCTAGTGAGCCATTCGGTGGGTTCATCACCTAAATCCTTGGGAAATTCGAGTTTAGCCAGTTTGGACGAAAATTGTGATCATCCATTTTCATGGTTATCTCGAGCCTCTTGATTTCAGTGGCCAGAATAGTTGCCACTATGTTCATTGGTCCCCTTAAAGGGAGAATAATATTTGGCGTGTAGAGCCTCACAAACCTTACCGATAGCTTCCTCAAGACTACGTAGCTTATCAATCACGCCCAACTCCATCCTAGATAAGTGATCATGTAATCCCCCTAGCCTAGATTCAAGATTTTCAATTCGTTCTTTGTTGGTCGACATTATGCAAGATCTGATACCAAATTGATACGTCCCAGTCAAAGCTTGTTGAAAATAGAAGAAATAACGTTCTGCTATTATGTGAGAACAACCACAATTTTTTTAATTATAATAAGCTTACTTATTATTTCCTTTAAAAGAGTTTAAATACAAATGAAATGATAATAGCTTCCCTAAAAAGAGACCCATAACGACTAGTGCACTAAATTAGCAACAACTAAAAATAACTACTGCATGATCGATTCTTAAGCAAGCATAACTACAATAAAACAAATTCTAGCACCTGTCTATTTTAGCACCTACCACCTAGCCCATAAATCTTACGTGCTGATATATCTTGGATTCAATCTTGACTCCCTTGAGGATCTTATCTTGGATTCAATCTTGACACCCTTGAGGATCTTCTAAGTTTATTAGAACTATATCAATGTTTTAAACTTTGCAATTCTAAAATCTAATTCTAAAATTTGTTAACATTTCAACACATTAATGTACTATTATAAACTTTATGTTCAAAGCAAACACTTAGTGTTTTACAACTTTTAATTCAATATTATTCGTTAATTGATTGATTCCACATTTTCTTCACACCAAAGTACCTCACAGAGATAACTTTGCTAGAGGAAATAACGAGTACTAATACTAATTAGGGCAAAGGACCTCCTTATTCTAGTTTTAGGTGACATGATATAGGCTTTCGATAGCATAACAAAAAGTCTATTAGCATCATCAATTTTCTATCTTGTATTAACTATCTGTGTCATTGTATCATCTATAGTTTCTAATAATATTATTCAAAAACAAACTGTTATTTATAACAGATGCATTGAACGGGGAGTGACAAAAGAAAAAGTTGGATAATCATGTAGTTGGCAAATTGCAAAGGCAATTGAATTGATCAAATGAATCAACATTAGCTGTTGAAATAATAAAAACGATTAACTTTACGTATTTTAAAATTTGAAATTCAAAAAGTGCACGAACTGACAATGATGTATATTTTCTCTCTTGTACAAAACTATTCTACCACTCCAAAATACTGAGTTAACCTAGTCAAATAAGCATGCATTGCTCAGATTTTAAAGATAAAATTTTGTCTCATTTTCGTATTTAATATTTTCTATATTTTAATTTTATTGGTTTTGCCTCCCACCCAATTATCATTCATGGAGTAACTAATTCACTAGCGCGTGTAATAAATATAATAAACATGATAAGATGTGGTAGTGAAAAGGTGCGGGCTTTAATGAGAATGCATTATGTATACTATTTTAAGAGTCTGCCATTTAAGGTGGTTTTGAATCTAGTTAAAGTTGGGAAATCTCGCTCTCCTTTCCATGAACCACATTCCATATCCAAGCCGCCATTATGAGTTTGTGAGCATCCTCAAATTTAGTGCTTCAAGCTAATTGATATTTACTTAGTTAAATGTACCTAACACAATCCTTAAAGTAGTGGAAAGTGGAAACGTATCACCGAAAAGCAAAATAAATTTACCAAAAATGTGCAATAAAAAATAAATGATAAATAATAAATTTACCAAAAATGTGCAATAAAAATGATAATATATATATATAAAAAGTATGTAGGCAAGATGGAAATCGAACGCTTTATACATGAATTTCTACACGTGGATTGCCATTTCCAGACATGTTCGTGCATTTCCAACCAATCATATCTTGCAATGTCAGATACGCGTAGGGGCTTATGAGTAATTAATGACTCAAAATTACAAGGTTCACGTGACTTTCCACAACTTTAAGCGAGTCTTCGAAATGTTCAGAAATTATTAGGTGGTTGGATGGAGATTTTTTTTCTTTCTTTTTTTTTACTTTCTTTGAAAGTCAATTATTTATATTTTTAATATGGCATAATTCCATCTCCTGTCATCCTTATTCGGTTTCTAGTTTCTATGTAAATAAACAAATGATTGTGTATGTATTTATTGTATTCAGCTTTCTCCGCTTAGGTATATTTGGTTTTCTAATCAAAACGTAATAAGTTCTAAGTTAATGAAACATATTAGTGAAATATGTTTCTAATCAAAACATATTATCAAAACATATGTTTCTAATCAAAACATATTAGTCAAGTAAACTGTCTGTGAAGCAATGCCTTAGCATACACTTTGCATGTATGGTCGAAAAAGTCATCTGTGTCTACTTAACACTCTTCCATGACAGTGTACCATCTGCAAACTTAAAATTGTAACCTTAAGTGGACTTTCGATCATTTGGACACGTAGCTAAATCTAAATCTAAATTCCCTATGAGGTTTAGTCTGTTGACTTTTCTATATGTCAACATATAATCCTTAGTTCCCTTTATTATCTTAACACTCGCTAAACTGCATTCCAATGTTCTACTTCTTAGTTAACTAGATACTGACCAAACAATCAATGCAATGTCTCACCTAGTACATAGCCAAGCATAAATCAGCCTATCAACCGTACTAGTATATGGAACATTCCTCATAACTTCTCTCTTTACTTTATTCTTTGGATACTGTGTCAAAGAATATCTCTCTTTACTTTATTCAGTGAACCATTAGGTAACTGAGTCAGCCTATAAACTGTTGAACTCTATCTGAAATCCTTTAAGTCTAATCTTCATTTACAACTAACAAGTTTGCAGTTCCGTTGTAAATCAACTAGCTCCTAAACCTTACTATGCTTCATAGATTGCATCTCATCATTCATTGCATCCCACTACACATCTGCATTGGGTCCAGAAACAGCTTCTGTAAAAGTAACTAGATTCAAAATATGTCTAATATCATAATTCTGTACACCTGATAGACTATGTAATCATATAGCATAGCAGGTCATCTCACTCTGGTGGATTTATCTATCTGCATTAGATCTTGTACCCCCAGGAACCACTGTGTGTACAAGTATGGAATCCTGTTCTTATACAAGCACGGTACGGAGACCTAATTCACCGGATCTAACTGTATCAGTAGCAAGTGCATGGTAACTGTAGTATCCGCCCTGCTATCATCTGAAGGGTCAAAAGACCCACCATCATCATAAACATTGTACTCCAAAAGTTTAGTTGTTTGTGATCTACCATTTCAGTCCCCCTTCTATATAGTAAAAGTTGTAGCCTTAAAATGGTTGAGATATCTTACTAAATAGCAATGAGCGAAATGAGTGTGCAATCTTTTTTTATAAGGATTATACTATCTCAGTAGGGCAGCCCCATACACGAATGTGTTCATGGCTGGGTTTCCAAACTTCTAAATAATCAGGTATAATAGCCCTGTTCTGTATCGACTTCTTCAAGTCCTTTAGGGTGCAGTTATGCCTTTCAGCAACACACCATTTTGCTTAGAACTACTCGGCATAGTGAATTAAGTCATTATTCTAACTGATTCCAAATATCTGGCAAACGAACCTTTTTAAGTCCTGAAACACCATGTTTGCCATGATATTCTCCTCCACGATCAAATTTGACTATCTTGATCAAATTTTCCAATTAGTTCTCAACCTTCAGTCTTTAAGAAAAAACACATAACTGTAACGAGAATAATCATCAACAAATGTCAGAATACATTTAGAATTACACAATGCAACTGTATAAGGTCCACCGATATCTTTATGTATCAGATTCAATAAGTTAAAAGCGTGAGTTGACCTCAATATCCTTATTAATCAACTTACCCCTACAACAGTGAGCACATGTTCCCAGATCATTACAATCTAGAATTGAGAAATGCTTTCCTTGATCAATCTTTCAACCCTAGCTCTGGAAATGTGACTTAAACTTTTATGCCATTCCATGTATAACTTCTCATTCATTAGGGTTCTTCATTTTATAATTTGTTTAGCAAGATACGAAGAAACATATATCTAATTCTGGGTAAGACACATTTTATATAAACCATATGACAAGAAAGTTGTACCATTATGTTTTGCATTAAACAACAATTGTACAACAGAAGCATTAAGTAAAAAACTATCCAAAATCGATCAAAAGATCACATATAAAATGTGTCGTGTAAAACCCAAATGAAACTTACAATAAGGTTCAGTACATACATTCCCCATAGATATTACTTATACTTCTTCATTGTTATGAACCATCAGTTTCTCCTTCCCTTTATTTGGCTTTATCCTAGATATGAACCCCTGCATTGTGGAAGCACTTTGATCAGATGCTCCACTATATAGCCACCAAGTACTTAGTGCAACTATCACAAATTAGATTTATAAATTAGTAAGCCAACGAGTTACCTGATGGTCACAGTCTTTTCTTCTAGGCTTTATACTATTGTCTTTTTTATGTCATGCGGACCTTTACTAGCATTGGTTTAACAACATCAGCATGTGAAGAAGAATTGAACTTAGCAGGCTTCATCTTTGCCTTCCCTTTAGTTGCTTTGAGTGCTGTAGGAGTAGCAAACTTGAGTTTCTCCTCCTCAGCAACGCAATGTGCCATCAAAGCATTGAAGTCTCATTCCTCATCCAGCGAGTAATATGTCATCACCAGATTACTAAACTCTAGAGTGAGTATATTCAGAGTCTAGTAAACTATGAAGACATTAGGAAGAAGAATGTTTAACATCTTTAGTCTACTGTGAAGATGGATCATTCTTAATATGTACTTAATTAGTCCCCCTTCTTCTGTATACCTCATGGAGAATAATTCCTTCATCAAGGCACTTGTCTCAACATTAGGTGAGACTGTGTACCTCTGGGAGACATTACCAAGAAACTCCTTTGCTATGTCTATGTCCAGA
>JAOSBP010000008.1:25950116-25963008 GCA_027563825.1 Erythroxylum mucronatum
AAACTTCCTTCTAGAGAAATGTTCCTCATTGTCTCAATTTCATAACGCCACCAAAATCATTTAATTTGGTGCACTACACCAAAAGTTATGCTCCAAACATTTCGGATTATCATTATGCTAACACATTTTCCAGCAATTTACTCCCATCTGAAAATTGACATTCTTAAAGACTAAATTGAAACTCAAGTCCTTCAGAACATTTTTAGCCCTATTTCTCTCGTTTAATCTAAATCAAAAATCACTTCATTTGGATGACTAGAGCAAACGTTATGGACAAAATACTTTCAGCTCTTACTAATCTAAGACTAAACACTAAACCCTATTTCGATTTAGAAATTGAAAGTCTTAGGGGCTAAATTGAAATTCAGTTCCTTTATAAGACTTGTAGCCCCATGTCTCTATTTTATTTTGCGTTAAGAATCAATTCAATCGAATCTCTACACATCAAGAATTCATCAAAATACTGAACCATGTTCAGAAAATTTCCCAACTCACTTTCATTAAATTAATCATCCTTAATTTAATCTCAAAAATTCATAAATTTCCTACGAAGATGTAGATAATTGTCTTAGGAATCCAACGCTTCAAAAATTAACTCAATCGAATGTCGGACGGAAAAGATATAAGCAAAAGAATGGAAACATTTCAAATTAAAAAAATTAACCCCGAAAAATTAGGAGTCGGCTCGCGGTCGCGACCGGCTTGCGATCGTGAGCCTCGGCTAAAAAGGTCAGCTCGCGATCTCGAGTCGCCAAACAAAAGTATCGGCTAAAAAGGTGAGCCTCGGCTAAAAAGGGCCGGCTCGCGATCGCGAGCCATCTGGCTCCAATTTTCCATTTTTTTCGTTTTTTCGGTTGGGATCCGGTTTTGAGATCGGGTCCCAATAATAATAGTCATCTGCCAAACATACACATTCAAAAATATCATAACTCATGTACCATAAATTCACATTCATGAACCAAACATTGATATTCAATGCTCATGTAAACAATAATAACATATTTAAGCAAATTACATAATGCAAATATGCTTCCAATTTATATTAAGCAATTACCTCATCATTCTATAATTTGATTGTTGTTAATTAAGCACATTAATAAAAAAATTGTTGAATTTTTATAAATACCTAATTTTCCCTTCTCTTAGGTACCATTAGGGACTAACATATTTTTACAAAGGTTATTCTTCTCTTTGAAATAAGAATTATTGTGGAATTTCACGATGAGTCTTGGGAGTGGACATAGGTAAGGGTTTTTTATCGAACCATAATAAATTAGTTTACATTCTCTCTTCCTTATCCACTTTAAATTATTATTTATTTGTTTGATTGATTTATGTTAATCAATTTATTTATCTTTATATATATATTGACTATTATTAAATTGAGTTTAATGATTAGAAAATTGCTTTAAATTTTATAAACACCCAATTCCACCCCCTCCTCATTTTAGGTGCCATTAGGGACTAACACTCTTTTTTTTTTAGATAAGCAACACGAGTCTATATTGATCTAACGTATAGTGTCATACTTGCCACCATATTTTTGGATTCCTCACTTTCCTTACTAATAGTGTCATCTCATGTGGCTTTACGTGATTTCTTCTTTTTCTTCAATTGTTTGTTCTTATTCAACTTTAAGAACACCATGAAGTTATATATACATTAGAAATTGATTCAATTTTATTAACATAAATAGCTTATATTGATGCATTAACAAGCTCATTTTTCTCTCTTTTACTTGGGTAATGCCTTTATATGTGATTTCAAGTATGTTTTATATCTTGTGGGAGATTCATAAGTAGAAATCCTATTGAATTCATTTACATCAATAGCTCAAAACAAAATATGCACCACATTACTATTTAACACAGAGTATTTTATTGTTATTGCTTCATTCACTTATATCATTTGATGCTTTAGTCTTCAGTTTATCTGTAATTATAGATCTCATTCAGATATAAGGACCATTTTCTACAACTCCTTAATGATTAACTCCTTTGGATAAAAGAAAGTGTTTCATCCTAATTTTCATATGTATGTTATTGTCACTTTTAAAGAAATGGCACCCACCTATACATTGATTATCTTGGTGAAAAAGTAAATCAACTTATGTCATAAGGATCTTTACTAAAGTATCATAAAAATTTTAAAAGCAATGAACAAGACATGATTTGATACCAATTATTGGCCCCCAAATCACATATGAGAGGAGGTAACTAAAGTGTGTTCACTTTTTCTTATTTCTAAACTAATGAATAGTTATGAAAAATTCACATACAATAATTATGAAACAATCACCATAATAACTAAAAGAGAGTATGGAAAGAAAGATAAAAACCAATTTAGTAGTTTGGCCAAACAACCATTGGTCTACTTTACTCAATAAGCTTAACTTCAAAATTCACCGTCTTCTTCCTCCAAAGAGCGAAGACCAACCCTCCTTATAACATCTTCTTTATCATAGATGAAGAGAAACATTTCAATCATCTTTCTTTGTCATAAGTGAAAAGTAATAATGTACAAATCTTATTCAAGGTTAAGAGGAACCCTCGTAAAGTGTACCTTAAGTAATTTCAATAATTATAATAATTATATAGCTTCAGAACTCCTTTTAGTACTCACAATAATGGAAAAGTCACAATATGTGTTATATGACACACATATGCACCCTTTAATCTCTTAAGGCTAAAAGAAACTCTTTATATTGCCCTTGAAACTTTTCATAACTTATATGTTGCCCTGTTATACTTAAATAACCTAAAATAGTCATTAAAAATAAAAAGTAGTTATTACAATGATTAGTAATAGTTGAATTGTCAAATATTCTATCATATTGTTTGACTAAAATGTTCACAAACTCATAATAACGTCTTTTCAAATAATTCAAACACATGAGTTTATCAGTGTACTATACTGGTTGACCAATGTACCAACTAGTATGGTTACAAAATCATAAAACAATTTTTATTCTTTTTGAGAGGCATTGGTTGACCACTCACATATATTGATCGAATAATGTATCCAAAGAACCTAGCATTGATCGACCGTTGACCTAGATTGATTGACTAGTATGCCTAAAAATAAAAATTTCAAACTTTTTAAGTTTTTTCAAGGATCAAAATACACTCTTTTGGCAAAAGCTTGATTCCAAATCATTTCAAAAGTTCCCAAAATTTTGTTTAAAGATCAAGAGATTTCTTTAAAAATCAATCAAATTTCCTTTCGATTAGAAAAGTTTTTATATATTATGCCTTATATGCAAATTATCATAGAATGATAAAACTCCTAATTCATTAGAATGATTAAGGCAAGGATATAAGAATGATTTACAATCATTTGCTTAAATCCTAGGTATGACTGATTCCTCCTTATTTTTGGTTCATCACTTGAATTACAAATATGCTCCATTTTTTTTCATTTTCTCCTTGTATTAATTGTTCAATTTATTTAATCGATTTCTTTACTCACTTTGAGATTCTATTGAAATTCAAGATGCACATATTGCTTGAGTCAATTATAGTAAAGTTATTAAATCACCAAAAGTAAATTCATTAACAACAATATATTTTTATTATCATCAAAAGTATGAGTTAGAATCTCATTTAGTTAACAACTTTTTTCTCTCTTCAATCGTTTTTTATGTATGGCTTATTAAGTTTTTAATACGTTGGTAATAAATATAGACCATAATCCTAAACTATACGGAAGAATAGACAAACTTTATCTTATAAATAAATTAATAATTAAACAAAATGCATATAATAAAGAGCGTGACTATGTAGGCAGATTGGAAAAAGGGGAATAAATGAAAAATGAAAGTAAATACTCCAGCTACAGATTCAATTCAAGCCGTTAGATAAACGCGGTTAACTATTTCTGTAAGTAAGCTCGACGGAAAATGCATCGGAATTGGCATGAGTGTGAAAGAGGAACCTGCTTAACATATAAAGTATATCATAGTCAGTCCACGGGTAGTGGTTACGTTGGTATCTGGCACCAGCGCAGCTGTATGGGAACGTTGACTTTTTCTTAATGCATTTTGTACACTCCTAATAAAGATTATTAATATGAAGCGAACGTCATCGACGTGGAGAGATGTATCTTTGCCAGGTCTATTTTAGTTATTCTGGAGACGCTTTAGAGCAGCCTTCCTCGCCCATTTGTCTTTTTCTTTTTGTGTGACGAGACGGCCTTGTGTTTAATCGTAACGTAAAATGCGATGGTTATTGCACTGTTGCGATGCATATAAGGAGGTTGCTTTCATATGCCAGTATACGCTGCACGTTGACAATTGTGAATGCCTTAGTTTGTAAGAGGCAAGATATTCTTATCTCGACATAATCGCAATAAGATATATTCTATTACTTCCCCTAATGGTACTGTTCTTCACAATCCAATGGATATTAAGGGAGAAGCGTTCCGATTTTTTTGCTCCTTACTTGGAGCTGATTCTAGCCCTACTATTAACCTTGCCGATGTTCAGGCCCTTAATCTTAGACAAGTTTTTACTTCTGATTTGGATTTGTTAATTAAGCCAGTGGAGGATAGTGAAATCGAGCACTGTGTCTTTGGTATGAACGGCAAGAAGGCTCCTGGGCCCGATGGCTTTAATAGTTACTTCTATCAGCAATCTTGGCCTATTATAGGTGGTTTTGTTAAAGAAGCCATACATGAGTTCTTTCGGAATGGGATCCTTCTTAAAGAAATCAACAGAACTTTCTTGTGTCTAATTCCGAAAGGGGTTGCTCCTTCCACCTTTGCGGACTATCGTCCCATTTCATGCACTAATTTTCTTTATAAAGTGATCTCGAAGATACTTGCTGATCGATTGAAGAGAGTTTTAACACCTTTGATTAGTGATACACAAAGTGCCTTTCTACCGGGTAGATATATCGGTGACAATATTCTTATTGTCCAAGAGCTATTGAAAGGTTACTCTACTTCTAATAGCCCTCCGAATTGCACCATGAAAATTGACTTTCACAAGGCTTTTGATAGTATCAATTGGCAGTTCTTGCGATCTATGTTGACTGCATTTGGTTTCCCACCACAATTTATCAAGTGGGTCATGACTTGCATTACCTTAGCGTCCTTTTCGGTTTTGATTAATGGATCCCTTACCCCCTATTTCACAGCCGCTCGAGGGATTAGACATGGAGACCATATTTCCCCATATTTATTTATCCTTGCTATGAAAATCCTTACCGCTTTTATAAGGAAGGAGACTCTTTCCAACCCCAATTTCAAATATCATACTAAGTGCAAGCCACTTGGCCTCACTAACCTGTGCTTTGCAGACGACTTTCTGTTATTTTGCAGGGCTGATTTGGCATCTATACAGACTTTTATGCGTGCCCTCCGCATCTTTCATCTTGTATCCGGCTTACAGCTGAACTTGTGCAAAAGTCACTTTCTTTTATCCCAAGGGGCTGCTTCAATGGACTCCTCCATTTCTGAGGCTACCAGTATGAAGAAACAAAATCCCCCCCCCCCTCCTCTACCTTGGTCTCCCAGTTTCGACTAAGCGGCTTAGCTTTGCAGATTGTCGTCCTCTTTTAGAGAGGATACAAAAGCGAGTCAAATCTTGGGTGAATAAGTCCCTCTCCTATGCGGGTAAGCTTCAACTCATTAAATCCATCCTCAATTCTTTGCATGTGTATTGGTGTTCCCACATCTTCCTATCTCAAGGCATTATCAAAGAAATTGAAAGGATCCTTCGAAACTTTTTATGGAGCCATTCGAATGGTACCCCGGGTGCAGCCAAGGTCAAGTGGTTCGACATTTGTTATCCGAAGCAAGAAGGTGGTTTGAATCTCCTATCTATTAAAACTTCTAACCGCTCTTTGATTCTTAAAAGACTTTGGTGGATTTTGGAGGATAAGAATACTTTGTGGATAAAGTGGTTGCATGTTTTCTTCCTTAAAGGAAACAACATTTGGGCTATCAAACCGAAAGGTACTTATTCCTTCTTTATCAATCAGCTTTTGAAATTAAGGGATAGTATTCAACAGGAGATTTCATGCATTATTAAAGATGGGCGGCTAGTCTCTCTTTGGTATGATAATTGGTATAGTGGAGGCCCTTTAATTCAGCAGGTTAATCCTTCTAGAGCTTCCCCATTGTTTCCATTACAAACAAGGATGATGGCTTTCATTGATGGGCACTCGTGGAAATTTCCTAGAACTCTATCCCATCTCCTGCCCCACTATTCCCCTTCACCTCAGGAATCTGATATTTTCTTCTGGAAAGGTATTTATACCAAGCACTTGACTAATAGACTCATTAGTGACAACTTGCATCGACACAGGCCCACTGTTCCTTGGGCGGCAACTGTCTGGAGTAACTATTTAACACCAAGGATCTCCTTCATATTTTGGCTAGCCATTCAAAATAAGCTTTCCACAGCGGACCGCATTCCATTTATCCAAATGGATCCATCCTGCCCCATGTGTTCTCTGCAGCGTGAATCATGCTTGCATCTCTTTTTCGACTGCCCCTTCACCAACTCTATTTGGGCATATGTCACTACTGTATGCTCTTGGACAGGTCCAGGATCCGCCCTTGTTGATATTATCACTTGTATTTTTTCCCTTTCTGCTCATAGAAGACTGGTTCTTATTGTTGTGTTGGGCGTTTGTATTTACTCTCTTTGGAGGGAACGGAACCTTCGTCGCTTCCAGAACAAATCTTCCTCAAAAAACAGCTTGATCTCCTTGATCCTATCAGAAGTTCGTGAGATTGTTTTGTCCAAGAATCTCCAACTTACTTGTAGTTCCACGGTTTACACAGCTTTACGCCTTTAAAGCTTAGTTTGGCGCTGGTATTGCTACAGCATGCGACTTTAATTTTAGGTGCTGAAGGTTTTTTTGTATGTCCCAAGCTTGATGTAGCTACTGCTCTTTATTACTTATCTTTGTTGTAGTTGTTTTTTTGTTGCTTTGTAAGATAAGGTCTCTCCTTATCTTCGAACTTTGTATATAACTTTTCTTCATTAATTTCATTTCTTATTTTTTAAAAAAAAACTACAGAAGTAGCTTCTGCAGGGGCACCTATTGTTTTAGAGAATAATCTCTATAAATTTCCTATTTGGTACCATATATTAATCCAACCTCATTTGTAATGGAGGTGACTCTATTCATACTATATTGAGCCAACACCAATTTATGAAAAAAAAACTTGTGTTTTTATCCCATTCTTTGAGGTAGCTTATTCTTGATCTTTACTTCATCAGTGAATAATTGATATCAATAGCTTGGCATAATTTATTATAACCTTTTTATCTTCTTCTTGTAATGACTCATTAATAGGACTAAGATATACATACCCCTGAGTGCATTCAAGTTTTTTCTTGGGTTCTAATACTTCCTTTGAGGTACTAGAGCCCACTCTTTTATTGAGTGTTTTTAATGTCTCCTTAACCTGTTGAAGCTTACTCATACAAGTATACACTTTATATCACTAAAAAGTTGTGGCCATTCCCTTGGTCACTACATCTGTAAATCCCTCAACCTTAGTTAAAAAGTTTCTAAATCCAAAAGGAGAAAATCTTTTCTAAGCATTTAACAAGTTTTGGATGAGCATAGGAGTGTGATATCAAAACCTAAGACTTGAAAACAAAGCCTTGCTTTCTGGAAAAGTTGAAAGGCATGTATCATTGACTAATTCTTTATTAATTTTCTTAAGAATCATTTCCCTTTTTATTGATTAGTTAATATAAAGAATTACTGATAGGTATGAATTGTAGCACATTTTCTAGGTGTTAGGAGTGTGATTTAATGTTTTCTTAAAGAATAATCATGTATTTATGACTTAGATTTATGTTCTTGCTAGTGTTTTTATGTGATTTGTTTGATTGATTATTGTTTAAGGCAAGAATTAATCTTTATTGTATGTTTCAAGGGTTGTTTGATGTGTTTGGTAACGAGTGGAAGCAAAAAAAATGGAAGAAAATATGAAGAAAAATTTGGAGAATGATGTCTAGTTATGCACAATCGTGCTTGAAGAAGCAATAGATTAGAAAGTCTTTAGGACGATTATACTAGAGGTTGGATCATGTATGGCCATACATAATCGTGCAAAGAGCCTTTCAAGTCGTGAGTCTTTTTTTATACTTTGACATTTTGGGACTATTTATGGGATAAAACATATAGAAAAAATTAAAATTTTAAGAAAGCCTCTTGTTTATTCCCTTTAAGAAAGCCTTTCAATCTCATGCAATATACACATATTCATCAATCAAACCTTGGAAATGTACAATTTATGCCAAGAAAAGGGGACTTTCAAGTTCTCCCTTCATTTTCATTTCAAAAGTAATTCATACAATGTTTGAATTTAAAGCTTTAAGGTGCATATCGACATTGTCATGAGTTACAAAATACACAAAATGCTCAATGTTCACTATGCTCTCTAAAGCTCTCAAAAATCTAACTAGCATTCTAATGCAAAAGCTAAATCCTTCTCGGATTCGTCCAAATGCCCGCAAGGATTTACCGGTCTTCACGATCTTCACCTGAGGAGGAGAAAATTTAGGTTGAGCTTGACAGCTCAGTGGCTAAACCATTTATAGCCAATGGCTTCGAGCCACACAATCAAACAATACAAGTGCATACAAGCATGTATATTCGTACATATGCAATAACAATTCAATACCTTTAATCAATTCATAATTCGATTCATCAGCCAATACCAAATGTACTAATGCACATACCAATCAAGAATTACTATGCACAAATCAGTGGCTTGAGGGTTCCGTGAACAAAACGATAAAACCGAAGTTTGCATCGTGAACAAAATGAGTCCATTCTCGGATCTCGTGGGCCACAAGCAGGCAGCTGGGATAAGGCTTGGGTCGTCAACGTACACGTGACTCGAAACGGTCCTCTCTTGCCCAAACAAAGCACATAACTATATTCAATTGTTTATACATCGAAATGCCATGGTTTTAACTCAATGGCATACAATTATCAAAATGTCAAGCATTATCAATGCACAACATGGCACATTCACAATTTCATTTATTTCATCAATTTGATAAACATCATATCAACATAACAATCATTCTAAGTCAATTATTTAACACATAGCACACATACAACATTTGCCCTTTTCGCACATAAACTATAAAGGATTTACCCACCTTCTAATCGAAAATCCGCAAATTTTAATGGCTTCCTTCTCCTTGCTCTTGGCTAGCCTCTTGATTGCCTAAAACACAACAAAATTCCATTAATTTCAAATTAATGGAAAATCCCCAATTTGTCCCCTAATCAACACAAACCCTAATCAAAAGTTAATCAAACCTACCCATACTTCAATAGGTTAGAAAACCCCCAATCTAGCTCAGAAACCCCTAACACTATTCATCATCTTCTTCCTTCAACCATTCCCTTTCTCTCTTTAGAGTTTCTCTCTAACACAAACCCATAACTCAGTCTTTGCCAAAACACAAGAAAGAGGATAACTTACCTTAGAAACCTTAAATCTCTTCCTTTTCCACAAATTTCTTCTTCTTTCCTTGGATTTTCTCCCTTCCTTCCTTCTCTTCTTCTTTTTCTTTTCTTCTCCTCTTCGTCCCTCTCTCTTCCTCTCCTTGTCCACGATAACACACACACACACACTCCTTTCTCTCACTTTTTACTCTTGTTCTTCCAAAAATGCCCCTCTTTCATATAGGCTTACCCAAAAAGCCCTTGGTTGGCTTTCAATGACCCCAATTACCACTTAACTAACTTAGTTCTATCCTAACTAAGTTCTACCACTTCACTTCATACCCAATTTCTAATTCTTTCCCTCCAATTCTAAAAAAATTGAACTATTAAACAAACACAATAAAATCAATTAAGCAAATTAGGAAATTCAAAATCCAACATTAGGAACCTTAAAACTTTTACTTAGCGCCAAATATTAAACTATCTCCATCTTGAAAATGTAAGGTTTTGAGAAATATTGTAGGAATTCATATTCAGGGGTTCATTTAAGAATATATTATTGTAAGTTAGTGGCACATATTAAGAAATAAAGACATATTGACTTATTGCTTTCTAAAAAGCCTTACTATACTAGCTTGTAGTGGTTACTCATTCTAAACGAATCAACTAGGAAACGTTAAAAGGACTTAGAAAATTCATTCTTGACTTTGTATTATAGCGACTTACAAGGACCTCTAACAAATAGAGAAGAAATCCATTAAGATCTTAAAGGACATAAAAAAGTAGCATGAAAAAAAGCAGAAGCTTAGCCACTTTTATCAGAAAACGAAAATATAGATTGGTTTTAGGAACATCAAAAAAATCCATACTATAAAAAAAACATCATAATTTTGAAATTGTGCTTTCAATGAGTTAGTTAATCAATGCAAAGTTGTGGATAATTTGATTAAATTTTTTATATAATTGTCTAAAAAGCCACCAGCAAGCACATACGAATAAAGGAAGTCAAGACCAACCTAGTATAAGCATCCTCTACCACTCACCTCCTTACAAGATTTAATAATTATAGGAATATTTAAGTTGAGGAAAGAGTTACATTTAGTCTTCCACCTTCACAATTCCCATATTCTTATCCTCTTATGCCTCTATTATTATTTCCTTATGCTTTTTAAATGGAATTTTCCATATTTAACCTAATCATCCACCATTTATATCACCTTTCATTCCATGAAAACCATTTTGTTAAACCTAATCTAACTACTCCACCTATAAATCACACTTAAGAATAACTCTAGGACTAGTGCTTTTGAGGTAATTGATGTTGGCCCTTAGCACTATAATGGCTTACCTATTTTTCTTCAAATGTGAAAACTAAGGATTAAATTGGAAGAGGTTAAGAAGAAAAAATTGCTATTTGGGTTCATTTTCGTCAAATTACCTTGAATATTTGTCTACTAAAGGCATAAGCCATCTGGTGATTTATATAAGCAGGCCATTATACATGGATGAGGCGACTGCCTCAAGAAGAAGAGTTAGGTATATTCTGTTATATGTAAGTATGGATTTAAAGCAAGAATACTAGAAGAGATACCTCTACTCAGATCACGGGAAGAAGACAACCTAGTTAAGTATAACATAAAGGTAACATATCAATAGAGACTTGCCTTCTTATAATAAGGGAAAGCCTCAAAACCCACTACTAAGAAGTTTAAGGGAAGTGATTATTCAGAAAAAATAGGGATAAATGATCAAGAGCTATCAAACTTTTAACAGCTTCTTAAGGAGGCTTTCACTAGAGCCTGAAATAAATTACCACATAACCCAATGGAGACTGGTCATGTTGGACCCCGAACTTTTCGTAAGAGATTAGAACCATTGAATGAGAAATTTTGGTGGTTAGTCACGAGTTAAGAGCACGTGAATGAAAGTTCTTGAACTAAGAAATGATAGACAAGAGTAAAGTAGGGATTGATAAAAGTGGATAGATTCATGATTTGTTAGGGTGTTTTCGGTTGATAAGAGATTTTTGAAATAGAAAGAATTAAGGTGAAAGTTATAAGGGAAATGAAAGCAAAAATGAAGATGAATATGTATACTAAGTTGATGAAGAATATGTACATATGTGTATGTTCGTTATTAGTGCTCATGATTAATCATGGACTATGTTTTTCTTTTCGGATGATAGTGATCTGAAATGAAGTTAAGAATGAAGAGTGTATAGAGTAGGAAAAGGTGATTTTGGTATGAGTTATGTTAAGGAAAGATTCTGAAAGAAAATGGTAGATGATCTAGAAAATATTGACTGAGTATGCTTCAGTATTTTAGCCACAACGTTTTCTCTAGTTGTCCAAAAGAGATTATTCTTATTTTGGATTAAACTAGAGATATATGGATACATTTCGTATGCAGACATTGAATTTCAATTCTGTTTCTAAGAATCCCAAAAGTTGTCATGAAGTTAAGAATTGGGTGCAGTGTTGGAGTATGAATGGAAAATTTGTCTTCGGACTTTAGGGGCAAATTTGGAATTGATATAAATATATTTTGGCAAAGTTTCCTTCTGGAAAGTTGTAGATCTTTCTTTTATCTTTCCAAAGGTATATAGTATGAAAATTTTGGACATCTGAGCTGAAAGTTATGATCATTTGAAGTGTGTGTTGCTGTATAGGGTGAATTTTCGGGACAGTTACCTTGATCGAAACTTTTCTCCCTTAGAGAGTCAAAAATTGTTTTTGAAGTCTTCATGGAAGTTGTAGGTCTGGAAATATTCTTTAAACGGTCCAAAAACGACCTCAATCCGATATTTGTAGTGAAAGTTATGCCATTTTGATTGCTTCAGCCTTAGACTCCGTCTCAGTTTGACTTTTTGTGTCTCAGTTTGACCGTCTACTTTTGCTTCCGTCTCAGTTTGACTTTTTGCGTCTCAGTTTGATCGCCTGCTTTTGCTTCCGTCTCAGTTTGACTTTTTGCGTCTCAATTTGACCGTCTCATTTTGCTTCCGTCTCAGAATGACGTCATCATCATCTTAGTATGACATTACCATCGTCTCAGTTTGACTTTTTGCATCTCATGTTTGACCGTCTCAGTTACTGTTCATTCCTTTCGTCTCAAAATGAGATCCTACTTTCTGTTCTATTTTCGACCCCTCAGATGAAATAATTTGCCTCTGACTTCTTCATTAAGAGTTGTAGCTCTTGAAATTATCTTTCAAACCATATAAAGAACACCTCAATTCGATATCTGTAGGGAAAGTTATGATAATTTCCCTACCTTGAATCGTCTGATGACGTCATCATCGTCTCAAAATGACGTTATCATCGTCTGCTTTTTGTTTGATCCCTCAGATGACAGAATTGACCTTTGTGGTCCTCATAAGAGTTGTAGCCATTGAAATTCTCTTTCCAACCATATAAAGAACTCCTTAATCCGATATCTGTAGGGAAAGTTATGGCAATTTTCCCAAC
>JAOSBP010000008.1:25980629-25991361 GCA_027563825.1 Erythroxylum mucronatum
GACGTATTTTGTATATAAGGCTGATACAATACCAAAGCTGAATAAGAGAGTATTATTCAGGCATTTTATCTTGTACACAAAGAACAACCATGCCAATGGAAATGGTGATCTTAGTGGAAGTAAATTGAGAATTAAGGTTAGAGGAACTATAGAAACAATCACGCAAGTATTCTGGTAAGGGCGTGTGTTATGCCTCCAAGGTCGGCTAGAATGGTGAAAGAAGAAAGCAAGAACCATGCCCAAAGAAGGAACAGGTATATGAATATTCTATTCTGTCAAAAATTATGTGTTCTGCTAGATGCACTTTTCTACTCTGCATGAATTGATGGCATTTAAGCATACTTGTCATAATAAATAAAAATCTGCTTGCGTACGTATGGCTTTAAGTATTGCAAACTAGCATATCTGTGCTACATTACTTGATATTTTTATCTTTTTGGCCGTCTGCGTAAACCATTATCTGATCTCAGAAAAACTGAAACACTTTGTTACTTCCAAAAAGAAAACTAAAACACTCTGTTCCTTTACTGTGTTTCCTATACTCAATCAGATGGTCTAAGTTCAAAATTTCAGTTTCACTCTCTCCCAGATCTTAAATCACTAATTAATAGATCAATCAGAGGACACCATAAGCTCAGTTGAACCAAGAGGTACCTGGATAATTGTTATTAAGAAAAGCTTTCTTTCGGAACAATTCCCAGCTCTCTTCATCATTCAGATGGCGTGGCTCATGGAGATAACATGTTGGATCTGGATGTACTGCTACGTCCCGATTGCGAGTGGTGAGCAATAATTTACTTTCAGACTTCCCATAGGGAAAAGCAGGACGGAGACTGTTCCAAGTGCCAATGGTCCAAATATCATCAAGAATCACCAAGCACTTCTTCTCTTGCTGAACCTGATAAAGCATCTTTGCAAGCTCATCGTCTCTAAGCTTTAGAATATCCTCTCTTTGCTCCTTAGAAGGACTGATAAGTTTGAACAATATACCTTCCCATACATCTCTTATATGACACTGCTGTGAGACATAAGCCCAGGCAAAAGCATCGAAATGATGCCTAACGCCGTTGTTGTGGTATATCTTGAGGGCAAGAGTGGTCTTTCCCAACCCGCCCATTCCACATATTGAAACCACACTACTCTCACTATGTACCAATTGTTCCACCAAGATGCTCACATCTTCTTGTAGCCCAACAATGCCGTCAGCCACCATGTGGGAATAAGAACGCCTTAATTGTAGCTGCTTCTTAGCCGTAGAATCACTGACCATATCTTCAAATCCTCCACCTCCACTGTTACCTGTTCTTGACACTATCCCATAAGTTTCCAAGCTCTTTGTCAGGTTAGAGAGCCTGGTTTTGAGTGCCAGAATCTCCCGTCCAACCCTGTAAAGCTCTACCATTTCTTTGGGAATCGTGGCATATCTCTTGGTAACGTTGACCACTCCTGATCGTTTCCTCAAAGCTATCCTGAGGGCATAGTCTTCGATGATATCCTCGGCGTCGTAAGCAGCTTCTCTGATCTCTGATACCCAGTTTCGGACTCTTTCTTCTTCTTCTTGCTTCCTGTCTGCATCTTTCAAGAACGATTGCATACCTTGAAGCTCAATTTGCATCGCAACGACTTCGTCTCGCACCCCAGCTAAGAAATTTGCTTCCTGGCTCAGCAAATTCATCAACTGTTGCAACACCGTCGCCACCGCAGTCTCCGCCATGTTGGAAGTTTTTTCTTTTAATAATAATTATTATTATTGTGTATAATTAAATGGCCGCCTCCGCGTGCTGCTTGTTGATAGAAGAAGGGAAATGAAGCTAATTCTAATTATATTCCCAAGTGCAGAGAAGACTTGGATGGAGAAAAGGAGGAAACTTCGTAGCTCCAAGTCTGATGAGGAAGTCAGCTAGAAAAACTGCACAAGAGGCCTACAGACTACAGTTGGCATGTGAGTCCACCTCACGACTTTGTCGGTAACCAATGACTCTCGCATTCCTATCAATTAACCACATTTTAGAAAGATATGATAATTGATATTGGTGAACCTAAAGGACGATCAATATTTATTTTAGTTATTTAATTGTAATACAAAGTTGTGTGTAAAAGTCTTCTTCTCCCTTCGTCGCTTTCCACACCAGGAATTTCAACTCAGTATGTTACAAGCTGCGAGGATGGCTGAGCTTCAGGAATTTAATCAGTGACACGTTTCAGGAATTTTAACTCAGTATATATATTACTGAAATGATTCATTAAATCTCAAAATGAGCATCAAATACATGAGAATACAATGACAAATGTAAAAAGATAAAAATTTTGATAGAAGGCACGAACAATGTTGAGAGAGTCTCCTACTTCTCCCTAGAAGCGCTAGCCATGTTCCGTCTTCCCCCTTTCTTTGAACAATCTTGCCCTCGAACTACTTCATTAATCCACTACATCACTGCTATCTTAGCCTTTAGTTTCTGCATTCTCGGCATCCTTGATAGTTCTTGCACAACCTTGTTCAGCATTCTACCTGGTATCCATTCTGCTAGGTTTTTCATAAACTTCAACAAAAAATAACCAACACCAATTATCCAAAGGCCATAATAGACTTTTCACAAATACAAAACTCTCCTGCCATGCAAACTTTCCTTGTTGAGGATTTCTTGGTTATGACAAACTACAACCAAAAGCTGAACCTTTCTTAACTAATGATCCAACTTTCACAATGACCAATACATAAATCCCTTCCCCACCTAATTTTCCACCTCTATCCTCCTCTATCCTCAAATCTTCTTCCACTACCCCAGAATACCTTCTCCATTGAATGCTCCTCCTAGATCTTGGAAGCAAGTAGTTGGAGAAGAAACTCCCTTGATCTTGTCCTACTCACCACCTAAGGACATGGATGGTAGACTAGTAGGTTGCCCCAACCTTTAAGTCTTGAAGGAGGCCATGGTTAGTGTTTTCTTTAGCAAGAGACCACTTTTTCCTTTAGCCTCTCAATGGGCCAACAAGCTATGGAAAACAAGAAGCTTGATAAAAGTTCTTCTCTCTAAAGAGAACTTGATTCTTTTCACATTTACTTCTACTTCAAAATTCCAAAAGATTATGAAGGAAGGTCTCTGGCATTTCAGTAACCATCTTATCTTCCTACAAACTTGGCAGTCACACTTGAACCTTGAAACCCTTAAAATCCAAAGTATTCCGCTTTGGATTAACTTCCACAACATCCCACTTGAGTATTAGAAAACCTAAGGGCATAGAGCATTAGCCAGCTACATCAGAAGACCACTGTGCATGGATGAACATATAGTAAAGAAGAAACATGTTGGATATGCTCGGATTTGTATCAGTGTGGATACTTCCAAAGAACTCCCTTATGAAATTCCAATAATGAGCTTAGGCGAGGAAGATAAACTACAGGAAAACATAATTAAAATTTCTTACCATTGGAAACCACCTTCCACAAATCCAACCAAAATCTAGAAGGCCACGAGCAAGATCTTCAAAACAGGAAGCTACCATAAGCTTATGGAGTTAGCTGAAATAATTACACCTCTGGAATCCCTAGAAAACTCCTTTCCCTCAACATCCAATGTCACTAGGATCCCAATAAGTGGTGATTATATACCACCTGACAATATGAAGAGACAATACAATGAGTTAGTACAAAATTGTCAAACAACACACATGCATACATCCAAGGAGCACAGTATAACATGCAACGCAGAACAGGAAGTACCACAAACACCAAATACAAACTTATTACTCAAACAGATGCCGATGATGACCATATCACCCTACCCACCACTTTAGGAGTTATGCATAATGCTAAAGGAAAATCAATGGTAAGTCACACTAATCCTATCCAATTAGATATGATTGCAACTCCTAAACCTTCTACTGCACCTAAAGAATTTGTAGGAAATGTTGAATTCCACAAAGTAGAGACAAGGAGATCTAAGAGGGGAAAAGAGAAAGGCTCCACAAGCCAAACCTTTTAACCATGTCCATTATTGCATGGAATGTATGTGGAATAAATTGTCCCATTAAACTGTCAGCTTTAAGGGACTTTGTTTTGTGAGAGAAACATCTCATCATCGGATTACTGGAAACCAAAGTCAAATTAGAAAATCTAGCCAAGTTGGACATTTTTGGTTCCCAATGGAATATGATTACCAACCACAAACATCATGCTTTTTGTTGGTCCGAATTTCGAAATCCAACCTCTTGCGAAAAAATAAAACGTGAGTGTATTCCCATGAATCTCCTTAACCATCATAGATTTATCTTCTTCTTTTGCTTTGATACCCACACATGTTGGATCCCGTTTTTGGAACCCAACTCTTGAGTCATAAAAAGTGATCTTCATTACTCCGTATTTTTGAAGTCATAAAACGTGAGGGCATTTCCCTCTAGGGTTATTTTAGTGAACCCCAAATTAGCCATCATCAGTTCACCTTCATTCTCATAACATCCCAAAAATTTCCTCACAATATGTTCAATGGCGTGTTCATACAAATCAATCATCGTAATCAAACTCATTTCTCCTAATTCCGAACAAATTTTGAGAAACTTTAAACCAAAATTTCAATTTGACTTCTTCAAAGAAGTATCTCTAAGTCTCTAATTTGTTTTGAAGTAAGAACCATCTTAATCGGAGCTCTATAGATCAAGATATAATTAAAAATCCAAAGTGTGTTCATACCCCAATCATGCTCTCCCAACCGACCTCTCACTTTCTCTCCATCAAACTTTTTAAAATCAGCTCCAAAAGATACCAATTTTCATGAAGAGATAGAAACATGTCTTATGAATCTATTTCTTTAAGATTCGCCTCATTTGGAGGTCGGATTAGGAAGTTATGACCAAAAGATTTCAACATGTTTAAGTCCTCATTCACATTGTACCTGTCTTGTCACAATTGCCATAACTTTTGTTACAGATTTCTGATTGAGTTAACTCTTTGATTGTTTGAAAGAAGACTTCTAGATCTACAACTTTCATGAAGACCACAAAGTGAGATTCGGCCTCTAAAAGCGTGATTTACTGAAGTTGTCCTGCCATGTCCTTTTAACGGACATTGTCAGGCCTAGGGGCTCTTTTTTACCTGAGAAGGTCCGTTTAACGGACATGGGTGATGTTGGGGGTCATTTTTGAACTTGAGAAGATCCGTTTAATGGACCTAAAGTCTGTATAACGGACATAGGGGTTTCCTAAACCCCTTCAAAGCCTCTCCAATGCTTCCTATATTTAATCTAACATCATGTTCACTCATAATCTTCCCAAATTCAACTCTTCTAGTGCAAAATCAATTCATATCAATTCAAACACCAAAATTATCTCATAAAACTCTTAATTCTCAACCCATTTGATTCATTAAAACTACACATTCTCATCATTTAGCCTAGTTGTCTTGTGCATAAAATCCATGCAATATCACATCTTGTAACGATCATATCTTTTCACTTCGGTATCAAAAAATTGCAAGCTTTATATTGTTAGAAAGTTAAGAGGATAAGCTACAAATTCCATGAAGACAACTTTGTCTAATTCTAACTAAATTAATCCAGTTTTACCCTGGAAATCAGAACACATATTTCACCCTCATGAAAAACTTGAAATTTATCCCAACTTCACTTCCTCTATTACAACATCATTCATAACAATTCAACTGCCAATTGGAATTCATCAAACTCTCAACCTCAATTCATTTGACTCTTCATATTTAACAACATCTCATGATTCATAACATTCCTATCTTTCTTTTCCATAGTATCTCACTTATATATATAACAATAGTTCATGCTCAAGATTCATCATCTCAAGTTAATGACTTCAAACATACCTAATTTTAACTTAACATCATTCATACACAATTCTCATTCATACACAATTCACATTTCAAATCCATACACAAATTCATATTTCATTAACATCATAAAGAAGAGTTTACAAAGCTTTAATGGCATTTCCAAGCTACATTACATCATCAATATCAAAATCCAATATACAAAGGATGCAAAACTCAATAATTCTTGAAATACATCTGAAGCCTTGTTTTACATAAACTACTCCAAAACAAAACAAAAAATGTAAATTCGGAGTAATGTCTTGACTTTCTTTCACTCGGTCTCTTGCTCATCACCTGAAGATGGGACGGAAATGGGGGTGAGCTTAAAAAGCTCGTGGGTAACAAGTTTATAGCAAATAACAAGCAAAATCATTCAAAAAGTTCATTGTCATAAAAAATTCTTATTAAGTCATAAAACACATGTTTCTCAAAATTCTTGTCAAGTAATCAAAATCACAAACAACACAATTTATACATTTTTCAACTTGTTTACAAATCATAAACACATAAGCACATCAAAATGGTTTGGATAGTCCGTAACATAATGCACTAACACATTTCATATAAGGGTCCTGTGTAGCCGTGAACAGAATGTACTATCGCAATCCCACATAATAGTTTTACGTAGCCGTGAACTTAAGGGAGTCCGTGAAGGAGCTCCCTGCCACTAGCGGGTAAGTGGGAGAAGCCTTTAGACAAGTGCACTGACATACAGAACGGTCCAAACCAAACCCATATAACATGTAATTCATGACTTGAAAATAGATTGCCCAAATGGCACATTTCGAAAACTTGTTTTTTCATAAACATGCAATTTTTCGAAAACCCTTTCATTCAACAATTCACAATTCATCATCGAAATTTCATACACCAAACATGTAGCAATTTCACAAATCATTCAAAAGCAATAAAAGCAACATTTATTAAATAATTGAAATCATTTACTTTCTTGATTTGGACAAAAACATCAATGGCTCATTACTCAATTATAAACATGAAACCCACTTTAATTTTCTTGATTGAAAATCTTGCTCAAAAAGCCTCTACTCTTGCTCCTTTTGCCTCTCTTTTGATTTCCATCATCAAAGGCAAAATTCCCATTCAATAGAAATCCAAATTGGACAACCCAAAGAAACATATTCATAAAATTGATCCTAGAAAACTTAAACCCATGTATTTCTTAAGCTATATAAACCAAAACCCTTTCAAAAATTCAACAAATAAAAAATGTCCTTACCTTGATCCTTCACCAAATGAAGAGTTTGTTGGCTCTAATGGAAGCTCTCATCCTCCTCTACCTTTTTCCTTCTTAAATAAACTTCAAAATCACTCTTGAAGGCTTAGAAAAATCAAAACCTAGCTTACTTCTTTCTCTCTTTTTTGTGCTTCTCTCTCTTTCTCTCCTTTCACTCACGTTTTTTTGCTTCTTCCAAATGTAAATCACTCTTTTCTTCTTCCTTTTATACCATTAATGATTAAATAATGTCCCTTTTGCCCTTACTTATATACCTTGTAACTTAAATGCTTAAGTGACTTGTCAATTTTGCCCCTTATGCAATCTTACCACCTTAACACTATAATTCAATTAACCTATGTCATATAATCTTACTCATATTAACTTTCTAATTAACTCCACAAAATAAAATAATTAATCTATCACGACCTCAAAATTCATTTAAGTCATTTCCTAACTCCTTCCAAAAATCAAGACTTTTTTCTGATCATGTAATTGAAGGAATTTGCTAGCACTTCCTTCTAGAAAAATGTTCCTCATTGTCTTAATTTTTTAATGACATCAAAATCATTCTATTTGGTTTGGTAATACGAAAGTTATACCCCAAACATTTTTGAACTATTATTATGCTGAAACAATATTCTGTGGTTAAATTTCATCCTAAAATTGAAATTCTTAGAGACTGAATTAAAACTCGATTTCATTAGATAATTTGTAACTAACTAATCCAAATCAAGAATCATCTCATTTGAATAACTAGAGCAAAAGTTATGGCTAAAACACCGAAGCATACTTAATGAACATGTTTCAATTACATTTTCCAGCTTTAACTACCAATCTTTCATATATAACCCATCTTGTACCTAAACCATCTTTTCTACTTAATTTCAAATTCACAAATTCTCCTTTTCTTAACAAATGAATAATTGCCAATAATTTCTCATTTAGCAGTCCTAGCTTCCAAGAAAAGTTCAGGGTCCAACAATTTTGGTAGAATAGTTATTTGCTATAGGGAGGATGAACTCAAGGTGGATCTCTTATACTCAAATGGACAAGTTATGCATCTGAATTTATCTTTCATGCAGGAGCACATCCAGCTTAATGTGTAATTCATCTTTGCAAGCAACTTTCAGTTCCAAAGAAGAGATTTATGGAATAAACTTAAATCATTCAGTAACACCATATCCACTCCATGGCTCATATATGGAGATTTTAACTCCATATTATACCCTTCAGAGACACAAGGACACTACAATCTAAAGAATTATACAATTGATCTGAAAGATATGGTGGGGGGTCTAGGGGTGACTAATTTTAACTATGTTAGACATTCTTTCACCTAATCCATAAAACAACAATCAGTTTAGACATTAGGAAAAAATTGGATCGATCCCTAGTAAATGACTTCTGGCTCAGGACCTTTCTCAACAGCCTTACTACTTTTAAAGAACCACTATTCTTGGATCACACTCCCCTTGTAATGGACAATTTATTATAAAAAGTTATCAAGCATTATCCTTTCTTATTCAATAGTTTCCTGGTGAATGTACCAAGATTCTATGAGGCATGTATAAAAGGGGCAGAAAATAATTGCCATGGGACCAAGTAGTTATGTTGTGTTCACAAGCTAAAAGTCATCAAACAAGAACTAAAGATCCTAAACTTTATACAATGGTCCACAACTTCCACCTTAAACTCCTACAGACTCGAACTTCAAGCTCTTCAAGGTAGCTTTGCTGCTAATCCAGTGCTACTTAAAAAAGAAAATTAATGCTATCATAATTCTTGAAGGCTACACACAACCATATCTCCTTTTTGCAACAAAGAGCTAGAGTACATTGGCTAAAGGAAGGGGATAACTAAACTATATTATTTTTTAACTTTATTCTTACGAGGAAAAACTGCAACATAATCCACTCTATAACTTCTAAAAAAGGTGTGATTCTTTAGACACAACATGAAATCCAATAGGAGGCAGTAAGTTACTTTAAAGATCTTCGAGGTACTCCTAGCACTTCTAATGTTACTATTGAAGATCTCAGACCCCTATCCCTTAAACAAATCATGCAAACTAATTCGAATCTTTTTACAAAATTAGTGGATAACACAAAAATGGAATCTACAGTTTTTGGTATGGCTCTAAGGCTCCCGACCCTGATGGCTTTAATGGTTTTTTTTTCAAAAATCTTGGACTGAGATAGGACCCTTTGTTATACAAGTAGTCAATGAATTCTTCTCCAAGGGGATCCTTCTCAAGAGACCAATAGAAATTTTGTCTATTTGATTCGTAAATGCTCTAACCCCTCACAATTTGGGGACTTCAGACTTATTGCCTGTACCTACTTCCTCTATAAGGTCATTTCCAAAATGCTTGTTACAAGACTAAAGAAAACCCTAACCCAACTGATCAGTGATAACCAAGACGCCTTCTTGAAAGGCAGACATATAGGATATATTATTCTTATTGTCCAAGAGCTCCTAAAGGCTAGTCCACGAGCAAATTACTCTCTAAACTGCACAATCAAAATTGATTTTCACAAAGCTTATGATAATGTGAGTTGGGATTTCCTATGGACATTACTAATGGCTCACAGATTTCCAACTATCTCTATAAGGTGGATCAGAGAGTGCATCTCATTCTCTTCCTTGTCTATTTTGATCAATGACACTCTTACCACACTCTTAAAAGCAGTAAGAGGTCTTAGGCAAGGAGACCCCTTATCCCTTTACCTTTTCATCCTTTGTATAGAGACTCTGAACTCTATTATCAAGCATGAAGTGTTTAAAAATCCAATGTTTAGATACCATGATAAATGGAAGAAGATTGATTTGACTAACATATGTGTTGCAAATGATCTACTTCTATTTTGCAGGGCCCTGATGGACTCCATACAAAGTTATGTGATACTCTTAGCAAATTTAAAAACTTCTCTGGGCTACATTTGAACCCAACAAAGAGCCATTTTCTCCTATCCAAAAAAGCTATTGCCTTAGGATCTCTCATCTTTCAATCAACTATAATGCAATTTAATTATGATGTGCTTATGTGTTTATATATGCAGACAAGTTTGATGAATGCTTGACTTATGTGAGTTGTGAATTGGTTTGACAAGTTGAGAATTTGATAAATATAAGTTTTATGGATTTTCGTGAGAATTTGCTTCAATCATGAATGTTTTCAATGGTTTTGCTTATTATTGATTATAAAACTGTTACCCACGAGCTTTAAGCTCACCTCCAATTCCCTCCCATCTTCAGATGATGAGTAAGATGTCGAGTGATCGAGTCAAGAGTCAAAGCATCACTCCAATTGGCATATTTTGTTTTTGAAGCTAGATTTTGTAAAACAAAGCTTTAATTGCATTTTGAGCAATTATTGTTCTTGTATAGTTTGTGTTTTTGGATTATGATGTAAGGTGGCTCGAAATGCCCACTAAAGCTCTGTAAAACTCTTATTTTGATGTTAATGAAATACATATACATTATGTCTGCTTATGGCTTTTCAAGTCTTTACATTGCAAATTTTCAAGTTTTCATAAGGGTAAGAATTGTGTTCTAACATCAGGGAAAAATCTGGAATAATCTAGGTAGAACTGGTCAAAATTGTCTTCTTGGAAGTTGTAGATGATCTTTCTAGCTTTCCAACGATATAAAGTTTGTAATTT
>JAOSBP010000008.1:26062630-26076715 GCA_027563825.1 Erythroxylum mucronatum
TTGTAACACATTTGATCTTATTGAATTATGATTTAACATTACTTAAACTTGATTTTGTCCTTAAATCTCCTTTTTGAATTTTTTGACTCTCTCTTTCAAATAGTTAGAGGGTGATATTAATTTTGTAGATTCTATTCTCTATCCAAGTTACTAAAATTTTTTGTTACGCAAAACTAAAATAAGTGCACTTTTCGTTTACAAGTAATAAAGTAATCTATCTTTAGGGAACGATGTGAATTGGAAGACCTAAAGTTACCAACTTGCTAAAACCAAATAAATAAGAGAGTGATTTTGTAGAATATAGTCTCTATCCAAGTTGTAAAATTTTCTATTACTAATCTATATACTTTTCCTTAACAAAAAATAGTGGACCTTTAGTTGACTTATTGTCTTTCCCTTAAAAAATGATTTTGATTAAAAAATCTAAAAGTACTAACTAGTCAAAACTAAATAAACAAAAGATTGACTTATATAGGGCATGGGCTAATATATGGGCATGGGCTAAATTATGTTCCTCTAAGAATTGTAATTTTCTTTTAGTTTTTTCTTGAGATAGCCTTGATCGAGTGTTGATGTGTGTAAGTTTTAATAATACCCTCGATAATCTGCAAGCGCACAGTTCATTGGTGTAGTACCTAAAGTGTCGATCCCAGGAAGAAGAATATTCTAACCCTACAATCTAAGGCCAGAACAAATCGCAGAAATTCAAATGTAACGAAACTAAAATGAGAATTCAATTCAATCATTCAAATTAAAATTCGAACACGACAATATTATTCAACAGTTGCAACACACACCCAAGAATCAATCTAAGGCAATTATCAAATAAGAGAAAGGAAATTTTACCTATCCTTAATGCTAACTTAACTAATTATGAATTACCAGATTATTAGTTCTAGACGATCATAGGGTTGATTACTCTCTTTCGAGTTATAATCATTAACCCTAAATTGTAAACCACAATCAGATTACAAAAGTTGTAATCTCTTAATTAACAACCTATCCAAAACCTTAATTAGTTCTGAAGTTGTCTAATAAATTATCGAAAAACTATGTAAGATCTCTCTTCGCACAATTTACCAATTTGAATTAATTCTTGTTCTATTAAACCATCTAACTCTCATTAGCCCAATTTCATTATTTTTTCATTCGATTTACCTTCTCATTTTATTATCGAATTATGTAATAATAGAATTAAATCACAATAAATCCAATAAAACATAAACAATCAGATTTCATTAATTCAAAGATAAAACTCTGAAGGTGAGTTTAGAACATCCTCAACATTCAAAAAGTCCTATCATCAAACTATTATTCCAATTCTATACAATAATAAAACTAAAAATAAATAGGAAATACAATCTGAACAGATGATAGAAGACAGCGACGTCGCGAAACTCCTAATCTGGGAAATACGTCGAGCCAACTTCCTCTCCACTTCTCTCTTCTTGATTCTCTTTCTCAATCTCTCGATGAATTCTCTCTATGGTTTCTCAAAAATGGCTGATGCCAAAGCTCCCTCTACTTCTGTGTCTTGTTCTTTAAATATCCTTTATGTTATGAGTAACCCTAGGATTTTTTTGGGATCTGAAAGGTTAGAAAAATCCCTCAAAATTTGTCGTTGTTGAGTGTCTGCGTGTTTGCTTGATGCAGGCCATAATCGTAGGCAACATTCGAGCCTTCTGTCTTGATCGTGGCATGTGGGCCACGATCGTGGGCCAACTCTGGTGCTTCTGTCACGATCGTGCCTATTGTGCCACGATTGTGGGTTAGTTTTTTAGCCTAAATGTCTACGAAATTTCTTGGTTCTTCGATATTGACTCTAAAATACTAACAAACACATCAAGATACCTTAAAAACATAAGGTTTAAGCTCAAAGACTTCTACTAACCCATAAAAACACTTAAACACAAATAATTAACAAACTAACACAATTCTAACCTAAACATATATTAAACGATTGAATTAACAATTAAATACATATCAAACTAAGCCTTAAAACATGATGCAATTTATAGTTATCAAGCCTCCAATTCTGAATAATCTTATCACATGGTCAATTTATCATAATTACCTAAAAGTAAAAAATTAAGTAAAACAAGGTAATTTGAAATCAAAATCAAGAAAAATATTTAAAAATAAATATATTTTTCATGAAAAATAGTAGTAGTATGTCATATTTTGTTGAGCACGAGGCAACTACTTTTTTTTTATAGATGCGTTATTAAGAATTATTTATATAGATGCAATAATGTATCAGATAGTAAAATAAAAATAGACATATTTATAATGGCTAGTGAGAGAATTTCCTCATTCTCTCTTCCTTTGCAATTGCCCTTCATTTGAAACCTTTAGCTTCTTATCATGCCTCCCCTTTTCCTAGGCTTTTCTTTCATCTAATTGTTGCATGTATCAACTTTTTCCTTGGACCTTGGACAGAGCTCCTCTATACAAATTTCCTCCTTTGCCCTCCAAGACTCCTCTCCAAAAGAGGCCTACCTCTATAACAAGAATTTAGGCTGGGGGTAGTTCGAAGTCTAAGTTGTACTTGTGGAAAGCTATCTTTGGAGACTCTTCTACAACACTACATTACTGTCCTTCCCATCTGACGAATGATGAATTGGTTGTCTCCCTATCTTTATAAACCATGAAGAAGGGAGCAGCTTCCTAGTCTTTGAATATGGTAAGGTTCCTTCTAGGGAAGAATCACTGAAATAATGGAAGAACTGAGGCTTACTGGACGTGCTGCTAAATGAGGACCATCTTTTTATGTTTAGATTTTCTAATTCATCTTCTACTTAGGCGATAATCGAAATGGTTCCTTCGAACGTAAAATGGCTGTATGTCGCGACGAGAATGCTGTACGTCGCGACGTGCAAGCTGGTGTACGTCGCGACGTCTGCATCTGCACGTCGCGACGTGCAGCCCCAGAAATGTCCGAAAATATGTTTTTTCCACCATTCTTCATCCATATACTTCCTATCCTCCAAATACAACCTATCTAACCTTAAATCATCTCTTATACTTCATTTCTAAACTCAAGCCAACTCAAAATCAAAGCAAAACATCAAAACCTATTTCAAAACCTAATTCTCGACAACTTCCTACCCACATTCAACTTCATTTTCACTTTTAACTATCATAAAACACTTCATCTAACAATCCAAGGAGGGTTAAAGCTTATACTTACTTGATTTAGCTTCAAAGTTCTTCAAAATCTTCAAGAATTGCAAAACCCTAATTTTCTTCATCTTTTCTCTTCTCTTCTTCGACGACTTCTCCCTCTTTTTCTTCTCACTTTCAATTTCCTTCTTCTTTTTATACCCTTACTAATCATCAAATGTCTCTTTTGCCCTCCAACATAAGCCTTGAATTCTTTAACCTTAAGTGACTTGCCCATTTTGCCCTTAATTCATTCTTACAACTTTAATCCTTCAATTCAATTAATCTTTGTCATACAAATCCTACTAACCTTGACATGAATAATAGCTCCAAAATAAATCCATCAAACCTCACAATTTATTCAAATCATGCTTAATTCCTCAAGGAAATTTCGGGGGCCAACAGTAATAATCAATCCACAGTGCAAGTTAAGGTACTAATGAGCATAAAGATTCCATTAATTCTTTAGGAAGATGTTTAGTTAGTAGGAATATCTTGTTGGTTACACAAATTTGTCTTAACTTTTAAAGGCACTAATTATGTTTGTCTTAACATCTATAAAATGGAATCCTTCTTAATAAGTGGGAATCATGCTTGCCTCTACATTCCTTTACATTTTAGTATTATTGTAGTTTGAGGAAAATTTTAACATCATTGCCTTTAAGTGGTTATGGTACTACATTTTTAGTTTAGTACTTGACAAATTGACTCACTATAGGAATGTGATTTTTGACCTAATGAAGTCTTAACCCATGATTTTTATGATAATAAAATATATTGTTGTTAATGAATTTACCTTTGGTGATACTAGGGACTCTATTATAATGAAATCAAGTAATATATGAATATTGAAGTTCAATAAAAGGACAAAGTGAGAAAAGGAGTTAGTTGAATCAATTGACCAATCAAAGGATGGAGAAAATGAGTAAAGTGGAGAATACATAAAATTAAGTAAAGAATTATGAATAAAAAGGAGTCAAACATATCAAGATATAAAAAAATCATTCCAATTTTTCTTGTAACCTTATTTTATTCATTTTGTTTAAAGATCATTGGAAAATTAGTTTTTAATCAAGTTCTTATAAAGGAATTTATTTTAATTTTCAAAATAACTTAAGAAGTTTTGAAAAACTTATTTTAAGAATAAAAGTTGTAAATCATTACTTCCTTTGGAAAAAATTAGGACGAAATTCCTTATCATGTCTAGAAATTTTGATTTATGGGATATTGTAAAGAAGAGTGAGTGGAATAGCAATAAAAATATTATTTTTATTAAATAATAAGGCAATGTACATTTTACTTTTAGAGTTAGATAGAAATGTGCTTTCTAAAGTTTCAATGTATAAAAATGTTCAAGATATTTGGCATATACTTGATCTTATATATGTTAATGAATTTCACAATGATATTGGTGTTAAAGCTATTAATATTACTTATGATAAGCAATTTGAAATCCAGATGACAGCAAAAAATGGAGTAAAAACAAGGAGAAAGACCTAAAGAAGAAGAGAGTACTAAAGATCATATGGGATAATACAAACAATCTTGAAAGTAAAGAATTGAAAAATGAGGTGGCTTACATGTTCTTTATGGAAAATAACGATGAGGTATCCTCTAGTTCAAACTATCTTAATGATAATGGTTGTGATGATGATGATGATGATGATAATGATGATGATAATTTATTTTATGAAGAGCTTCTTGAATGTCTAAAAATAATAAACTTAAGTAGGAAGAAACTATCTTCTAAGTATAAAGAGGTTTAAAAACTCTTATATGAATGCATGATTTAGAATTAGAAATTGAAATATGATATATATAATAAGATAAAATATAATAGTGTGGCTGTTGTTAATGATAAAGTGGGTGATTTATTGCATAAGAATAAGGAATTTAAGAAGAAGACCAACATTTTAAAATAATTATTTTTTATGTTCACTCCAGTAAGTGAAAAATTGAATAGCATTCTTATAAACCAAAAGTATGCTAATAATAGGCATAATATTAGTTTCACTTACAAAAGTACACAATCTAATGCCAAGAAAATTTGTATGAAGGTCAAGTATTACATAACGAATCTATATCTAAATCATCACATAAGCATTCTGGGTTTTGTAAATGTGTACAAAAATGCCATACTCATCCATCATCTTTTAAGCCTCAAGAAATAAAAAAATTATGTGCTCATATATGTGTCATATTTTAAATCAAGAGGTCTGTCCTTCAAGCTAAAAATAGGTACAATTTTTTTGTAAGGTCATCTCAAAACATGCAACATCATTCTTATTCGTGTAGCCTTTTAATCATAAAAATAGTATGAAACAAGCTTAAAATTATTATATGTATCATTATAATCATAAAAGCAACTTGCTCTCATTTAATAAATGAAAAGACACATCCTGAAGTTCCCGTTTTAAAATCTGGGTGGAGCCTTCCCAGTGACCCCATAGTACTCCTCCATTCGATATCTAACTCAACCGAAAGGTTCCCACAATGCCAAGTTGTTCAACTATTAAAAACCTTTTATACTTTAAAAGTTAAAAGTGCGGAAAGTAGTGGAAAACTTTTTTAAAATAATTTTATTGAAAATTTTGGCATCATAATGATTGTTTTTTTAAGATTCCCAAAATTTGAAAACATGCATAACACATTTTAAAACACTTCTAATATTTCATATACTATCTCAACTTCTGGAATGGGACCTCGTGTCCACTTCACAACCAATCATAAGCATACAATTCTCAATATTTAAAAACATCAATAAAGATCACTGTCAATTCAATTCCATTTGATTTCTAACACTTAAAACTAATCCAAATTAACTTTCATGACATTTTAATACACATATTTAAGCCATAAATTTTCATTAACAAATTTTTTACAAAATCAAGCACTATAAGATGAATTTCAACCAAAACCAATTCCAAACCAGTTATTTTTCATTTCTTTACTTCATTAGCATCAAAATCATGCTATAAAGACCACAAAACATCAAATATGAGTTTGGATCATATCACATTAACAACCCTAGCCATGACCAAAAACTCATCCAATCATTTCTTCACATGGCACTAGCACTTTCATTTTGCATCAAATTAGATGCATTTTTATGTTCGCTAAAGGAAGTGAAAATTTAATAGAATCCGTAAAACCCAAAATTAGGCTAATGATAGGCATGAGATTAGTTTAACTTATAAAAGTGCATCATCATATCAACACAATTTTTTAAAGGATAAGTATTTACAAAATAAGTCTATACATAAATCATCGTATAAGCATATTGTATCTTTTAAATATTTACAAAAATGAAATGCACATCCGTCATCTTCTGAGCCTTGAACAATAAAAATATTTTGTGTTCATATATGAGTCACATTCTAAACTAAAAGCGCATGTCATTAAAGTAAGGTCATCTCAAAACATGCAACATTATCCTCATTCATATAGGCCTCTTTATCATAAAAATAATATGAAACAAGCTTTGAATTATTATATGTCTTATTATAATCATAAAAGCAACTTGCTCTCATTGAATATAGGCCTTATAAAAAACAAAGATGCATGAAATTTCCTCAAAAATATCATACGTCATCTTTTCATTAAAAGAGCATGTCATATGTTAAAACATTTTTTTGGATTAACTATCACATAAGGAGATTTCCTAACCCCTATATATCCAAAAGAGAGCATTATATTACCCACATGATTTATAAAGAGATAAAAATGCTTCTAAGTTATACTCTTGTAAGTCTTCTTCACATAACACTAAGACTTTCATTTTAAATCACGTAAGATGTATTTCTAACGTTCACTCTAGAAAATGAAAAATTAAATAACATTCTTGAAACCCAAAAGTACGCTAAGGATAGGCATAAGATTGGTTTCAATTTTGAAAGTGAACCATCCATCGAAGAATATTTTTATGAAGGGTAAGTATTTACATAATAAGGGTAAGTATTTACATAATAAATCTATGCCTAAGTCATCACGTAAGCATATTGTATCTTTTGAATGTGTACAAAATGACTTGCTAATTCATCATCTTTTAGGCCTTACGCAATAAAAAAATTCTATTTGTTCATATATGAGTCACATTCTAAACCAAGCGTCCATGTCATTCAAGCAAAAAATAGGTACAATTTTTTATGCAAGGTGCAAAACCTCGAACTTTTCCTTTCATTGAATATAATTTTTTTTGGTGAATAGTGATTTTAGATGAATAGTGAATTCAAGTTAACAGTGATTTTTTTAGGGAATCAAACTTGAAATATTCAAAAATATTCAAAATAAGTGTTAGAGTTTAGTGATACTGAAATAGATAGAAAATAAGTCTAATTGGATGAATTTCGGGAGTTTCAAAATTTTAGGACTAAAATGCTCTTTTGGAAAATAATGGGTATTAATGATTTTAAACTCATTCAAAAAAAATTCAAAAATTCAATCAATAAGTATTGACCCTAATTAGAGTATTTCATGGTCAATTTGATAATAAGACGGTTACGAAATATTTTTGAAACTTAATTCCGTTAGATGGTGAATTAAGCTCATAAAGGACAATTTGGTCTTTTTAGTATAAAATTTAGTAGATTAATGAGTCATTAGAGTGCACTAATAGGAAGGTGACATGTGTAAAACATTAAAGAGTATAAAAAGCAAGACCTAAGACAAATTGCTTGATTCTTTTGGTGTAGCCGTGAGTGTCCAAAAACAAAAAAAAGAGAGGAGGAGAAGCTAAAGTGACTTACGACCAAGGAGAGAAGAAGAATATGGCTACCATTTTTTATGGGTTTTGAGTTGGAAGTGGAGAGATCTTGATCAAGAATTGAAGCTTACCAATTACCCAAAAGATTGGAGGAAAAAGTGGTAAGTTTTCCTAGCTTAAATTTCTAATTTTTATAAGTTGTTGTGTGGGATGGATGTATTTAAGATAAACGATGATTTTTGTAGGATTTTGGGAAATATTGCATATCTTTGAACATATTTTGGAATGTACATTTTTGTAAAGAATGGATGTATATAAAGGTTTTTAATGAAATGCATGAATACATTTTAGCTTTTTAGAGTTTATTGAGGTGAATGTTGAGATTGCTTGTGAGTGAACTTGAAGTCCAAATTTGTAGTGGAGATTTTGATGCGATTATAGAAGTGTTTTGAACCTTTACAGGGATTTTGAAAATTTTGGGGATTTCAAAATACAATTGTTGTGCTGCCGAAATTTTTAATTAAATGGTTAAAAAAACTCCACTACTTATATCTTTTTATGTTGAATTAAAGCTTTTCGATAAAAAAAGGGCAATATGCTTAGCTCCACGGGAACTTTCCAATTGGATCAGATATGCCTAGTAGTTTCAGGATAGGGGCCTATCACAAGGTGATCTCAAAGAATACAAAATCATTCTAATTCATATAATCATCTTTATAATAAACATAATATTAAACAAGATTAAAATTATTATATATCTTGTTATAATCATAAAAAGCAACTTGCTCTCATTTAATATAGGCCTTATAAAAAACAATGAAGTATGTTGTTTCCTCAAAAACACCATAGATCATATATTCATGAAAAAAGCATATCATATGTTAAATCATTTGTTAGGACTAATTATCACATATGGAGATTTCCTAACCCCTATCCAAAGTGAGCATTATATTAACCGCATGATCAATGGATAGCTAAAAATGCTTATAAGCCATACTCTTATATGTCCTCTTCGTACGACACTAACACTTTCATTTAGCATCACGTGGGATGCATTTTTATGTTCACTCAAGGAAGTGAAAAATTGAATAGCATTCTTGAAATCCAAAAGAATGCTCATTATAGGCATGTGATTGGTTTTCCTTATGGAAGTGAATGATCCAATGTCAAAACAATTTTTGTAAAGGGAAAGTGTTTATATAATGAGTATATGCCTAAATCATGACATAAGCATGTTGTATCTTTCAAATGTGTACAAAAATGATAAGCTCATCCATTATCCTCTAATCCTCAAGAAATGAAAAAATGTTATGGGTTCATATAGGGGTCACATTCTAAATCAAGAGGCCATGCCATTCATGCCAAAATTAGGTACAACTTTTATGCAATGCTATCTTAAAACAAGGAATATCATTCTCTTTCATATAGAGCTCTTTATGAATAAAATAATATTAAAAATCTTAAAATTACCATGTCTTATTATAATCATAAAAACAACTTGCTCTCATTTAATATAGGCCTTATAAGAAACAAAGAAGCATGACATTTCCTTAAAATCACAGTAGATCATATTTTCATGAAAAGAGTATGTCATCTGTTGAATCGTTTGTTAGGACTAATTATCACACAAGGGGATTTTCTAACCCTTATATATCCAAAAGAGGTCATATATTACCCACATGATCTATGAAGAGCTAAGTAGTTACTATGTTTAAGAAGCTTACGAATGTTTATAGAATCTGTAGAAATAACAAAGTCAATGTTGATTGATCCCATAGTTTAAAAGGTTGACAACTATCCTTCTCTAAGTAATCGCTAAAAGATATCCTAATTTGAAGTGTCCATCTAACTATCCTTCTCCAAGTAATCGTTAAAAGATATTCTAATTTGAAGTGTCCATCTAATTACTCCTCCCACTACAAGAAAAATGGCTTTTGCCGACGGAATATACTGTCAGTAAACATGATATTTCCGTCGGCAATTATAAATACCGACGGATTACGATGAGAGACGGAACCGTTGTTAACAAGGCTGTCGCTAATAGTCACCGACCGAACTATTTCCGTCACAACATTATCAATGGTTCTGCGATGAAATATAATCCGTTGTTATATTTTAGCGACGGAACGTATTGAGGTTTCCGTTGTTGAATATGAAATATTAACGACAGAATAGTACTGTCAGTATAGTTCACCGACCGATTAACCGTCGGAACGTCTAAGCTGATGATTTAAGTAAATGGTGAAAGTTGCCGACGGTTTGATGTGTTCCGTCAGTAATACCAATAAATTTCCGACAGTTTCCAATAAACCGTCGGTGATATGCATGTTTGGCTAAATATACATGTAGCCAAACATGCATATTTTCAATAGTTCACTTATCTGTGCATATTAACTTAATTTGTATATTTGTATATATGACAAGTATGGAGTGTAAAAAATGTATATTATTTCAAATTCGTAATGAACAAATTAAAGTGTACATAAATGCTTATGTTTGTAATTGAAACATAATCAGTTCAACTATCTAAGGTTGTGGCGATCGCGGGTGGTCTTCTGTAGAACTTCCCTTCTTCTGTTCCAACGACTGTCTCAGCCGAGCCATGTGCTCCATCTCTTCCCTTATCTTTGCCATATGCTCTATTTGCTCTCTCATCCGTGCATCTTGCTCTCTCATCCGTGCATCTTGCTCTCTCATCCGTTGTTCCTCTCGCTGTGTCTGGTCCTCTTCCAAATGAGTTATCTTATCCATCAGTGTTGCCATTGTGGCTTAAAGCTCGATGATGGTAATTTTTATAATAAAAACATTTCTATTGAAGACTCTAATGGGTATAGATTTTAATGGCTATTTTAGAGCCTTAAAATGTAAATAGATCCTTTTTAAATGAATAATTTTTTTTAAAGTCATTGTATTGATAGAAAGTTACTAAAAAGATATTTGAAATAGACATATAAGTAATTAATATTGAGATAAAATATTCATTGGTAGTTTTTGAGTAATCATTGAGTATTGTTTGATTAATTGTATATTATTATTTATAATATAAGTTTTGATTTAGAATTCTTAGTGAGTTATGATTTATAATATAAATGACAAATGACAGCAATGAATGAGTGACGAATGGACTAGTAACTAGGTGACATTTGGCAGGTTATGGAGTGGACAAATGGGATGCATGCTTAAGGACAAATGTTATTAGGAAAAGGTGACACCAAGCACCTAATGTGTCAAGCTAATGCAGAAATGTTTCTATTGAGTTTATTTCTCTTCCTTCCTTACTCTCTCCACCGAAATACACTCTCTTCCATACCTATGGAGTTTTGCTTCAATTATGATCAATTGCCACACCAAATCTATGCTTTTATTCTTCACAAGATAGCTATAGAACCAGATTATTGTAGTTCTTATTGTGGTCTTTTACCCTAGCCGAAAACCAACCTATTTCTACCTTGAAGTTGTGATGATTTTGCATACATGGAGAGCTGAATTAGCTTGATCTTTAAGCTGAAAATTTGAGCTAGAAAAGTAAGTAAACGATTGATCTTTAAGGCATGTTATAAAAGAAGGGTTATGATGATTGAATTGGGATGAATTGTATATGGTGTTGATTATGAATTATGCTAGAAAAAATGATGCATGAATTGGATATAGGTTGTTTTATGGATGAATTAAATTGGGATTTGAGGCATAATGAAGGTGAATTTATGTTAAAGAAAGGTGCTAATATAGTGATCTTGAAATGGGAAAGAACTAGGACTACATTTATGATCAAATGAATGATAGTTTCTGTTTTGATTTTGATGCATGAAAGACCATACATTGTGAGCTACCAAATGAATGATTTGAATTGGAATTGGATATGGAATTGATGAGGAATTGACATATAATTAAGGTATAATTGAGGTAAAAGTAATGGACTATGATGAAGATGTGTTAAATTTGGTATGAAGATGTTAAAAGATGGAAAAAATTGAAGGAAATGGTTGGTAAACCTTCGGTTCACTCATCCCACGATCATGGGAGCTACATTAGCTCCTTCCCACGATCGTGGGCAATGCATAGAAGTGAGAAAAGTTTGGTTTTGTGTGATATTTAAACCATATAAGGATAAGTTAGTTTACTTAGGTGCAATTGGACATGATTGGGGCTTGAAACGAACCCAGATAGTTGCTTGATTAATTCATTAAGTATTTGGTAAGTTTAGGTTGTTAATTGAAGTTATAAGTTAAGGAATGGATTTTTTGATATCAATGTATATGAATTTTGGAAGTATGAGTTGTTAATGGTATAAAGAGGTTCTTAAGAATGCAAATATGACTCAAAGGATATAGGTAATGAATTAGGTATGATAGAATGAGAATTAGGAAATTGTGTGAATATATAATGCTAGGAAAGGATTGATGAATGTATGCTTTATGAATTTAAAGTAATCAAACTTACTTAAGGTATAACCTAATTGAAAAATACATAAATACAAGCTATAATGAATGAATGATCAATACTTGTGAATAAGGATACATACCCAAGATAGTCAATTGAACATGCAATGAACATAACACATGTACATGTGTATGATTGCGTACTTATTTGATTAAACAAGTTAGTAAATGTGTAAATATGTGCATATTGCATGATATAGAAGCACAAATTGAGCGTTCATTTCTAGACATTGCCGGATTGTCAAGGTAATAGATATCTAGAGCATACTGTGAGTTAACCTAGATGTTTTCTCACTATGTTTGAATTGTTTTTGATTAACTTTCAGATATTGAATTGTTATTCATATGATTATGATATTCTAGACATTGTTGGTCTAAGGAGTTTGATATTCGGGATTATATTGGAAGTGTTTCCAAATTGAATGTGTAATATAAATTATGTTCTTAACTGTACGTTGAATGCTGGACTCAGATTCGATGAATATGATAAGTGACTGTGCACTTTGAATGAAAGTTATTAATAGCATATTATGTGAAATGATGCATTCCATCATTGAATGTGCACAAAGAGCCATAGGCTCAATTATTAATAAGCCCGATATCCACAAAAAGGTACGAGATAGTATTTGAAATGAGCCCGGTATCCATAAAGGAGTACATGATAGTATTTAAAATGAGCCCGGTAATCACAAGGGATACAGGACAGTAAATAGGCACTCGGTCACAATAAAATAGTAATAAAAGTGGAATCTTATGTGCATTAATATATTGTTACATGTATCAGGTGAATGATTGTGAAGAATTACTGAATTGTATTGATATAAAGATATGCAATGTTTGTGTACATGATGATGATATGAATGATTGGATTATTTTGAAATGATTATATGAAATGTTTGTATTTATAATGTGCTTGTTAAATTTTGGGAACAAGAAATGGCTCAAAGGTTTAGTCAGCTGATATCTGAGGAGTTTAGAAAGAGTGTGTTTGTTTAGTTTCTCATTTTATGTAGAACATTTTGTATAGAACAGGAAACTTACAGATGTTTTTGTAATGTAAATATATGGAGTGTGAAATGTAATGCTACAATGTAAGTTATGTTTTGTTAATGAAATGGGAAAAGTTCATCCTTAAAATACTTGTGTTTCTGTGATGCCATAATAAGTGAATATGATTACTCTAACATGTCATTCTCGTAGGGCGTGTTCTGGGATGTCCTCTGGATGTTCTAGAATATACTCTATGGTAGTGGTGTGTTACACTTGACAAGCTTGCATTATAAGGTAAGGATTAGAGACAAAAAACTACATAAGTAAACATAATTGTAAGTGCTTCACCGTATATGCAGTGAAGATATTGTGTTGGAGTTGCAATTTTGATTCAAATTTTTCAACAGAATAAGCTCCTTAACTTTAGTGAGGATCATAGACTTTAGGTTTCCCATATAAAAATATTTGTCGGCAAACCGTCTGAGGTTTCTTCCTCACCATAAAATGTGGACACAAAGTCCTAATGCGACATTGTGTATCAGTTGGTCCGCTTTTATATAGATAGTCTAGTTAGATATTCATTGTAAAATGTTTGGAAGTGAGACCCCTGAATTGAGCCATAGACATTTCATGGTGATATAATCCCAAATATCCTTATTAAAAGAGCATTCAAAGAAGAGATGATTCTTTTGTTAGTGTGAGTCGACTTGGACAATCATGTAAGTCGACTTACACATGCACAGTACTATAAGTCGACTTGTATTCTCCTGTAAGTCGACTTATGCTTGTACA
>JAOSBP010000008.1:26117294-26140874 GCA_027563825.1 Erythroxylum mucronatum
ACAACTAACCTTGAATCTCCACCCACGATTTTTGCTCTTTGGCTCTAATGGAAGATCAAATCTTCCTCTTTCTTTTTCCTTCTTGAAAAACTCTTAAAATCACTCTTCTAAAGCAAAGAAAGGTGAAACCCTAGGTTGTTCTTCTTCTTCTCTTCTTTCTCCTCTCAACCGAAACACTCACCCTCCTTTCATTCAAATTTTTCGTTCCTCCCTTCCAACACAAGACAAAAATGCTTTTTCTTTCTTTCTTTTTTTTAATGAAGCTTAAAAAGACCAAACTACCCCTCCTTGTAAGCCTTATACCTTTTAACCTTAAGTGATCTTCCCATTTTGCCCTTATACATTCTTATTCCTTCAATTTAACTTACACCATACTATACTCTAACCTAATCCTAATTTCTCCATTTAATACTTCTAATTCCATCAATCTAAGCAATAAATTCTTCAATCGTTGACATGCTAATTAAACTCTAACCAAAAGCAATTAATTAATCAAAACCTCAAAAATAAATTGAAATCATGCTTATTTAATAAGAAAAGAATTCGGGGACAAACACAGAATCCACAAGTACTGAACCTTTCAGACTTGCACTAGCACCACAGGCAACACCTACTCAACCAGCTGCTCAGAACAAGCTTATTTCAGGACCTTGGTTCACCTTTGATGATCTCCCCTAAAGAAATGGAGAGATTGCTTGCATGAATTTGGTGTCTGGATAGATCTATAAATGACTTGACCGAATAATCCTATATAGGATATTTTGTCTAAGTTTACATCTCGTTTCACTGGTATTTTAAGAGAATGATGGCAAAGTATTAACAACTATCAAAGACTTTAGTATATCTAAGTCACTACAGCCAGAGCTCTTCTTAGAATAATTCATAAGGAATTCATTGGTGACTTTCAGCTTATTGTTAAGCAGATCTGTCAGGAATATTTTTCCATAAAATATTGTTCACTTGACAAGCGTGATTTACATAAGCATTATCAATGCCTAACGGAAAGGTACTATCTTTTGAATGGATGGAATGATGTTAATCTTCGATATACGTTTATCTCATCCCTTCCATATTAACTACAACTAGAGTTATAACGGACCACTGTTTCTTTACAAAGAGATATAATTAAAATATCTCTTGGAGAAATTTACCAGCTTGCTTTAGCTTCTCTTAATAAGTTGTGTGATCAACATGCCTTATTTAAGAACATCGTTAAGGGTGGTCCACATTTCAAACAAGCTTGTAAGAAGTCTTATCTTCAAATCAAGTGCAAAGAACATAAGACTTGTGATTGTCACAACAAGAAGAAAGCTCATCTTCGACAAGTCTATCATAGAAGAAAGTTTCGCAGACAAATGGAAGGCTACAAACCCTTCAGAAAAACATATGTGAGAAAGGATGACAAGAAGAGAAGATTTATTCGATTCTTCAAGAAATCCTCATATTATCATAAAGTTGATTTCTATTTTCTCCATGGACAACCAGGACATTTTGCATGTACTTGTCCTCACAATACTAAAAAGGATGTCAAGTTGTTGAAGCAGATGCAATCAATCTTACCTGTTTATTCTTCCAATAACTTTGAAGATCTGACCGAAGAACAATCTAATGAAGATGAGGACACAAAGTTTATTGTTTCTATAACGACCTCTGAAGATGAATCCTCTGATGATTCACTATACATGCTACAGTAGACCTACGTGAAGTTTGATCGTACTTTAGTTTAACAACCATATGTCCAAATCCAACTCTTTAGATATGACAAATATGATAGACCTATTAAAGCCATTGGGTTTATGGATACTAGATCTAACCGTATGATCATGAAGCCCAACATTTTACCCTCTGATGCATGGACCTTACGTGATGAGTATTTTACAGCTGTAGATGGAAATTCATTCAAAATTGGGCTTATTACAAAGGGAAAGATCGGGATATGATTCTTTCCACAGTGTACAATTTGGACTAAAGTACTTGAAAGAAATCTACCTGGCATAGATATTCTCATTGGTATGGATACATACAGTAAAGCCTCACCTTTACAGATTCTACTCACATGCCTTAGGTATCGATCATTTTTAATCTTTACACTGACGTAAAAAATGTGTTTGAACTTTTTCAAGTTTCTACACCATATACATTACTACGAAATAAACTGTTAGACTACTGTCCAAAATCACATGCATAGTTTTCTCACCTATATCCTCTGTGAAAAAATGCTAACTTTTTTATAAGTCTACCTTTCAAAAGGAATGAGGATATCAATCCCACAAAAGCCACACATCTAGGCATAAACCCTGATGACCTCAAACTTGCGCAAGATAAGTGTGTTATCTTTCTGAAACAAGGATTAATTGTGCCCACAAAGTCATACTAGGGTTGCCAAATGTTTTATATCAACAAACGTTCAGAGCAAAAGTGTAGTAAAAAGAGATTAGTAATTGATTACAAGCCTCTGAATGCATTCCTGTAAGATGACAAGTTCCCTTTCCAAAGATCAGTACTCAGGTACTATTTCTAAAAGAAGTTGTTATCTTTTCCAAGTTTGATCTTAAAGTAGGATTTTGGCAATTGGGTATCGACCCAACTAAGAGATATAAAACTGCATTCTGCATTCTCAATGCACAGCACCAATGGACTGTTATGACATTTGAGCTTAAAGTCGTCCCATCATTGTTTCAAAGAATAATGACCAAGATCTATCAGCTTATCCTCTACAGTGCAATCATTTACATCGATGACATTCTCCTATTCTCAAAGACCAATGAGAAATATCAGATCTTACTTCAACAATTCTTAGATCTTACTAAATAGTATGACATTATACTTTCAGTCTTGAAAAGCATCATTGGCACTAGAAATTGAATTTCTGGGTATGCATTTCAAAGATGGATTCTACCAATCTGATCCACATATTACACAAGAGTTGTTACATTTTCCTGATAAACATCTCACAGTGAAACAGATAGAACAATTCATTGGGATTGTTAATTACATCCGTGAGTTCATACCACACGGGACAAGTTATACTTTATGTTTATCCAAGTTACTGAGAAAGAATCCACCATCCTGGACATTGGAACAAACCAAAGTTGTCCAGCACTTAAAGCACATATGTCAAGATCCTCCACCTTTAAAGATTGCTGACACAGGACAACGTATATTACAGACAGATGCTAGTGACAATTATTGGGGTGTTGTGCTTCTAGAAGACATCAATGGCAACAGACAATATTATGGTCATGCTAGTGGCCAGTTTCAATGCTCTGAAAGTCATTATCACATCAGTTACAAAGAAATTCTGGCTGTTAATCGATGCATTGAAAAGTTTGCTTTCCACCTCACACCTTATCATTTTGTCAATAAAATGGATAACACCTCATTCTCTAATATTCTTGATCAACCCTAGAAAAATCTTCCCAACAGTCAATTGCTTCATTGGCAAGAATGATTTTCTCGCTATAAATTCTCCATTTGCCAAATCAAAGGTTACCACAATATACTTGCTGATTTTCTCTCTAAACCTAGACCTACCAGACTAATCTTGCTTCTTTCGTCTTCTCTACACCATTTTATTACTCTTTTTTGGCTAATGGAGTTTCCTAAGTTTGCAAAAAATATAAAAGATTTTCCTTCTCTGTTTTCTAGTCCTCCAACAAATGTTGTAGATCTTTTTCCCCTTCTTCATCGGTCTATTTTATTATCTTCATCTTACATTTTTCAAATTCGATATTTTACCTACTCCTAGTCATTTTGATACTCTTACCCCCTATAAACTCATGTATCATCTTTGTGATACTCTTCATGAAACTACCTTATGACATCTCTGGGCTTTATCTGCCCAATATGCTTGCTCTGTATCTCTGTCAGCTCTCCATATTTACCGTCACTTGCCTGATCCTACTAATGCCCATTCTCTTTTATGGACTTTCTTGGAATGGATTCACCCTTATCCAAATGGCGTATCGACATATCTCAAATCTTGACTCATCACCATTTATGGGACACTGCCTTGACTGATCATAAAGCTTATGCTATTTATATCATCCATCGTCCTTACTGTATGAATACTTCAGGTCATTTGTGTACTCTCAATCACATTTAGCATTGGCAAACTACCCTCGATTGGTCTACAGAAGGTACACATTTAATGGGAGAATTACATTCTTTCTTAGACCAACTCAATCAACTTCTGAGTCAATCTCCTTTAGATATTTATACATCCTTTGGTCCGTATTTTGGATATACTGCTCTTCTTGCACCAACTATCACTTTATCATTTGACCAATGGACATCGGTGACTACCTCTAATGTCATCAACATTTAAGCTGGTGAAGTTCCTTGTCCTACATATCGAAACTCTACAGTTTCAAGCAAACCATCTAGCCCAATCCAAGAGCCCATTTCTATTTCTAGTAGGCTTTTTGCTTGGTAATTCACAAATATCGACCCTCTTCTTGAGCAACTTGATAAGGATATAATATTGACAGATGAATCCAACTGTGATGCTAATCTCACTTTAGCGCTCGAAAGACCGACTCGTCTTTTTAGGTGTTTGCTTTTGAGCCTTTTGATGAAAGAGAATCTTTGTGGTCAACAAATTATTGTGCAAGATTTCTTCTTATCATCATACTGTTTACTTTTTAAAAAGTTGTTTACTTTTTCAAAGTATCTTTGTTAAAGGTGTAATAATTGTACGTTAAAGTTACTTTCTTGTTTAAAGTTGTAATGAGTGTCTCTTGAGAGTTTTACTTTCTTGCCCTTGCTTTGCTTATAAAAGCAAGGTTTCTCCTTCATTATAAGCACGACTAAACCTGAAGAAGTTTGATTTCAATAAATATTAGTTTGAGTGTTTTTCCATTCTCTCTAAATTCTCCCTCTCCTGAAAGCTTAAGCCTTGAGTAATCTTACCATTTATCATTATACAGAGACAAGTATGTTCTACACTAGCCTCTTCTGAGAATCTTGTGTATTAGAAAGCAGACTGCCTTTAAAACAATTCGACTGTGGGATTAGAGTTTAATGGGAAAAGAGTGTAAATACTGTTGCGACTATTGTTTTAAAGGTAAAAAGGTGTTGTGAGAGAGTATGGTTCCTAAAAAAAAGCTAAGTGTTGTGCCCGTAGAGAGAAAGGCTTTGCAATCTCGGCCATCATACTTAGAACTTACTGATAGTTACAAGATTCCCTTGTTGTTCCACAATAGTCTATCAAACACTACAGTAGTCTATAATCTGACTTTAGTTAATCGATAGTCTTCTCAAAAGTGTTGTTTTGGCTAGTTGATTGTCGTATTTTCCTTATGTGCCCTTTGGGGTATCCTAATGAGTAATATAACTAACTAGAGTCAACCCGTAACTCAAGAACCAAAGCAAGCTTACATGAAATTGATAGTAACTCTCCAACTTGAATTCTTTTTCTCAAGTTGAAGATATGCCAAAGCCAGGGTACATGAAGTGATAAAAGTCTCCCTAACTTGAAATCTTTTTCTCAAGCTGAAGATATGACCAACAAGTAGTCGTTATGTTTTTATCCAAACTAAACGATAATGTGTATACATATGTATATATATATATGTAGAATTTAATCATTAACAAGATGATACACCAAGTGTAATGCAAGTGGCAACCATTAACATACAATATACAAAGAAGAATAGTAAGCTTTGAAATAATGTACTGTTTGAGGACAATATTAAAAATCATTCCTGAAGCTCTCTCTTTGTTTTATGTGAAAACCTGCGATGCTGCCCATAATTGGATTAAAATATACGATGAATATCCAATTCTAAATGGAAATTAAGGAGAACGTAATACTTTGAATTGCATACCACTGCTGTTATCTGCTATAACCAGTTTGCAGTCAATAACTTCTCTTAAGATGGGATTAAATCAATTTGCTCACATTTGTAACGGAATAAGAGATGGATGAGCAATCAATGTACTCTTTCAGATTACACGCGCAGAGTCACCTGCTTCCACTACTAATACTGACGAATCTGGATTAATTTGACTTGCCAATTCAGGCTGGGCCTTTTGATACTCTTCCTTGACAAAAGAAACAGCTTCTGCTGCCAGATCAGCATCAACAAATGCAACACAACATCCTCTAAATCCTGCACCACTGAATCTTGCTCCATATACACCAGGAGCCCTCAGAAGAATCTTGTAAAGTTGTATCAGTGGATCACAACCTTAAAAACAATAGAGATTTAGGGTAATTAGAGGGCACTGTAATTATGTAGTATAACTACAAAACAAGCAATCAAGACTAAGTAAACAACAAAATCAAATCCATTTTCAGAAGTAACTTGTCATTGATCATATCTAGTCCATATATGAAACACTGCAACTTATTGAAATTACAATTCAGCAGAGCAATTATGCAAAAGCTTCCGATGAAAAAAACATTTTGAAGGGAAAGCACCACAATGTATTGGCCAAGAGAAAAACAAATTGTTGTAACCTTCAGATGTGGAGCTAGAGTACCCAGAACTTTTGGAGGCAAGTTGTTCGTTGAAAATGAAAATGTTAATTCACAAAGAAGGTTATCAGGAAAATGAAATGTTGAATTGAAGATGTGCAATATCTTGCTTAGAAGCAACCAACTGATGAAGAAACTCATTTTTACATATCCCTAATTGGTCATAAAAATACTAATTAACATTCATTTTATCCCAAAAATGTTGGTAAAGTTCTTGTTAGTTGTTCAAATTGGGTCTTCAATTTTAAGGGCAAAACCATAATTGTCTTCTTACTAAGGTACTAGTATCAACCAACCAAGGAAAGAATTTATTTCTTATGATGCCAGCCTAATAGCTGTTCATACTGCATGTCATGATGCATATAGAATAACAAGTATATGAATTTCAGTATTTAAATAGCCTTAATCTTCTCCCTTGAAAAAGAAAAAAGAGAAAAAGAGATCATTTCTGCCGAGACACCAATCAGTGCTTAAAGTGATCATGCTATACCGCACTCATAGTTCTCAATGGAACTTTGTCCAGAGGCTGAAATGAGCTTTCCAAATTCTTCCAAGTTGCCATAGGTCCAAGCTTCAAGTCCTGGAATGATCATCACGAAACGTAACAATAAACAGAGTATAAATTTAAGCATAAACATGTTTGGAATTTAATTGATCTTGCAATTTGATTGAATGATGCCTTCTATAACTCGCTTATTCTCCGAGAAATAGTGTTCTGCCCTTTTAGCAATGTTAGGCTCTAGATCCCCCTGCAGAAATGGAGATACAAATATTAGAAACTAATCACAAACATGGTAACATTATAACTATTTGTTGCATAAAAGTAGTAGGAAAAGTTTGTATAGCATGCAACTATGCATAGAGGAATTAATGTTTATTATGCACCAGTGTTACAAACCCTTCTTATCTTCCAATCTTCATGCTAATCCTAGATATCCCAGCATATCCAATCCAACACTTGACTTACCATTTGCAGCAACTGCTGCTGCCTTTTCATCATGTTATTCAATATCTTCCATGTTTTTGTATTCTTCCCTTAGAGAAGTAAAAATCGAGATGTTCTATTAAAGGGTACCATAGGAATGAGAAGTTTTTGTATTCTTCCCTTAGAGAAGTAAAACTCGAGATGTTCTATTAAAGGGTACCATAGGAATGAGAACTCATAAACATGTTGATTTTGTGCAAATCTAAGGACTATAACAAGAGAAAGGACTTGCGAAATCAATCATATCAGGACTAGGTTCATACTATCTCATCACTAGTGCTTTGACACATTAATACATTTGTCTGTGTATTGTTTTAGGATTAATTACACCAGGACTCCTATAATATAGCTATTGTTTGTAAAGCCCTTGTGGTTTGAATTTAACTCTATAAGTTTCTATTGCTTGATACTTGTCAAACTCTATTCTTTTGTCAGTATTTTATTCCGTATTTTACAGAATTGTTAATATAGAATGATCCTTCGAGTGATGACACAATAGCATAGCAACTCCCTTGTCTTCTTTAGCTATTGCATTAGCACTCATTGCTTCAGCTGAGAAACAGAGGAAAATGTTCAAAAAGTAGAAGACATTTATGCCACATTTGCAACACAGAGAACGTTAATTCCACTTCGGCTATGTCTGACATAAAATTGAGAATCTTCTTAGCAACTCACTTTCACAATGATTTCATATCTGTTGGGAATATAAGTGAAGAATTTTTCCATTCTCTAATGATCATTTACAAGGCATATACACATGAATATATAGGAAAAGCTATCCTAATTAAGGAAGAATAATAACAGAAGAATCCTAATTATACACATTCCAAATCTGTCAACAATAAGTACTAAACATGCATTCAAAATCCTAATGTGAAATTCAAATGTGATGTCAGAGTTTAGTATGTTAAAGCAGTATTGGCTTCTTCATATTTTTTGGTTACCACGTTAAACGCTTAGCAAAGGAAATAAACCATCACAAGACTTCTACCTAACATGAGAAAATTTCGAGGAATCTAGAACTGCCCAACATTCAACAATTGGCAGGCCATAAACATAATTTTTTCTGGTATGGAGACAACTCCTAAGAAAAAGAGACAAATTTAGAATATGATCATACGACACTTTTTGGTAGGATTTGACTAAGCTAATGGCCCATTGTTCAAAGTTATGATGGAAGAGTAGCTACGATGTCGTTATAGTTACTAGTATTTAAGAGCAAATGTAACCTCTTGCAGGATCTGGTAGGGGCTAGTATTTAAGATGCTTCTTTGTGAAATAATCATTCCTTAATCATCTTTTTTTTTAGTCCTTGATAATGAAGTTGCAGGTTAAAGAAGGTGCTCATCGTAACAACTAATAAGGGAATTATAATTTTGTTTTTGATAATTAGAAAAATTATCAGCAACCAATATGGAACAATGGCATTCTTCGCGTTTTTTCTTTTTTATGATAGTATCTATTGAAACAACAAACTACTTTTTCCTTTAAATACCTCAAGCATTTTGGTTTCAAGACTTTTTATGTAAGACTGATAGCTTGCCAAAGCTCAGAGCTCAAGGATGATCGAGTTTCTAAGAATTTCAGAGAAAAGGTAGCGATAAAAGAAAGAACAAAGAGGGAGAGAGAGCAAGAAATATTCTTCATTGATTTCACAGATGAGATCCTCACCCAAGGTTGGGTGCTCAAATGGGTGATTTTGTTACACCTACCCATATGGGTACAAACAGAAAGGGAAAAATAACAGGTAAAATTAGAAAACCAACCAATAAAAAGCCTCGTCGATGTGCCTCCGAAACGGAGTATCATCCCTTCTCCCTTAAATTGGCTCTTGTCCTCAAGAGCTCATCAACCCAAGAAACTTCTTTTCGAAATCTTCAGCCCATTCTCAGGATGCATCTTCCAAACCAACATGGCTCCACTGTACAAAAAATCATGCAGCTGCCCTATTGCCCCTTTTTTCCAATCCTTCTCTCCAAAATCTTGATGAGAACCTTAGAAGGATCCAAATAATCAATGGGGAAATGTGGTGTCACTGTTGAATCACTAATCTTCTTCTTCAGAACCGAGACATGAAACACGTGAACACGAGTTTCCTTTGGCAATCCTAAACAGTAGGCTATTGTGCCTATCCTCTCTATTACTTGAAACGGGTGACAATAGCAAGGTTTAAGCTTGTGTGACCTACCTTGCCTTAGTGTGTGTTGTCTGTACATGAGTAATTTAAGATATACCCAATCCCCCACTTCAAACTCCCTTTCTGATCTTCCCTGATCTGTTAATGCTTTCATCCTCTGTTGTGCCCTTGCTAGATTGTCCTTGAGTTATTTCATGACCCTCTCCCTGGCCATTAAACTCCTGTCCATAGCCTCTACCTTAGTTTCACCTTAAACATAAGGGATGTGAATGGGTGGTGGTTGACCATAGATTACCTCATTGGGAGTGAATCCTATTGCTGAATGGTAGTTGGTGTTGAACCACCACTCAGCTAAAGGAAGCCACTTCACCCAATCTTTCGGCTTTTCCCCAATCGTACATCGGAGGTAGCTCTCCAAACAACAATTTACAACTTCTATTTGACCATCGGTCTGCGGATGATAAGCTGTTGAGACTTCAAGTTAACCCCTTGCAATTTCATTAGCTCCTTCCAGAAATTGCTCGCAAAGATTCTGTCTCTATCACTAACTATATCCACTGGGGTCCCATGCAACTTGTATACTTGCTCCATGAAAGCTTCAGCCATAGTACTAGCTGAATAAGGGTGACTTAGTGCAATAAAATGGGCAGCTTTACTCAATCGATCAACCACTATTAATATAACATCCTTCCCTCCTGATTCGGGCAATCCCTTGATAAAATCAATAGAGATGCTTGACCAAACTGATGTTCGAATCGGTAAAGGCTGGAGTAGACCCGATGATGCTACTGTCTCGTATTTGTTTCGTTGGCACACTTCACAGCTTCGGATGAATTCTTGTACATCATTCCACATTCCTTCCAAAAGCAAAACTCAGCTATCTTTTTCTTTGTAGCTACTGTCCCTGAATGTCCCTCAACCGACCCATCATATACTAATTTGATAGTTTTGGTGCACAATTCTACAATATTTCCTACCACCAACTTCCCTTTTCGTTTCAAAACTTGCTAGTCTAGTTGATACTTCGGATGTTGTGTGGGATCAACCTTCTTTTCTTCCAAGATTTTCTTTAACTTTGGATCATCTTCACAACTGTCTCGAATTTCTTTGATCAGGGGAGTAGTAAATGTGGATATGGCTTTGGCCAGAAGCTCTAGACTGTGCACCATAGAAAGCAAATTTGCAACTATGTTATCTTTGCCCTTCTGATACTGAACGTCGAAATCATAGGGGAGAAGCTTCGTGATCAGCTTTTGTTGAACCGGTGTAAGGATTCTTTGCTCTAACATGTGCTTTAAACTCTGATGGTCTGTTTTAATGATAAAATGAACTCCAAGTAGATATGGTCTCCACTTTTCTACCGCCAACACCATCGCTAGGAATTCTTTCTCGTAGGTTGAAAGGGCAAGCTGTCTTGGGGCCAAAGTCTTGCTTATATAAGCAATCAGATGAACATTCCATTGTAGCACTACGCCAATCCCTTCATTGCACGCATCGGTTTCTACAGTAAAAGGCTTCTTGAAGTCAGGCAGGGCTAAGATAAGAGCAGCAGCCATTAACTTCTTCAATTCTTCAAAAGCCACTTCTCTGTCCATGTGAACACATCCTTCTTCAATAGATAGGTTAAGGGTCGAGCTATGATGATGTACTGTCGAATAAATCGACGATAGTATCTAGTCAAGCCCAAAAATCCCCGCATTGTTTGATGTTTGTGGGTTTTGGCCACTGTAGCATGGCTTCAACCTTGCTAGGATCGGTTGCAACTCCAGCCTTGCTAATCACGTGCCCAAGATATTCGATGCTAGGTACTGCAAAGCTACACTTGTTAGCTTTAACGAGCAAAGCATGAACTTTCAAAACATCAAGTACCTGTCGTAAGTGTTGCTGGTGGGTTGGCCAATCCTCATTATAAACGAGGATGTCGTCGAAGAAAACTAAGACAAACTTCCGCAAGTAGCTTTGGAAGATGGAGTTCATTAAGGTTTGGAATGTTGAGGGGGCGTTGGTGAGACCAAAGGGGCATCACCATGAATTCAAAATGGCCATGGTGTGTTTGAAATGCCATTTTCTCCACATCTTCTTCTCGCATCCTAATCTGGTGAGACCAGCTTTGAAAAAATTGTAGCACCTTTCAACTCATCCAACAACTCCTTTATAACGGAAATGGGAAACTTATCCTTAACAGTGGCTCGGTTTAATTGTCTGTAATCAACACGTAGACGCCATGTCCCATCTTTTTTCTTCACTAGAACGATGGGAGATGAGTATGGGCTTTGACTAGGACGTATAACTCCCGAAGCTAGCATCTCTTGAATCAACATCTCTATGGCATCCTTCTGTAGGGCTAGGTAACAATAAGGTTGCACATTAATGGGCTGTGTCTCTGGAGTTAAGACAATCTTGTGATCTAACTCATAGTGTGGAGGTAAAGACTTGGGTTCTTGGAACAATTCTTCATATTGATTTAACATTGTAGACAATTCTTCTTTCAATTCCTCTAACGTGTTGCACCAGGCACGTTGCAACTCAACCCCACTAGCCTATATGAGAAAAGCCTAATCCTCTTCCCCACTCAAAACCCCTTGCCACCATGTTTGATTCTTCCTTGGAGCTGAAGCCATCACTTCAGTTTGTGGGGTTCCTTTTAATTTCACTTTCTTTCCTTCATAAGTGAACTGCACGATCATTTTTTCAAAGTTCAAATTCACTTCCCCTAGTCTCCAAAGCCACTGTATTCCTAGAATTAATTCACACCCCCCAGTGGCATCAGCATTACATCATCAACAAATTCATAGCCTCCTAGCTCCCATTTAAGACCCTTACAAAGGCCCTTAACAGATACTAGATGACAATTGGCTATTGAAACTTCTAATGGTTCTAGATCCTCAATTTACCAGCCTAATTTCTGAATTATTTTCACTCAAAAATATGTGACTGCTGCCTGAATCGATGAACACATTCACATTATAATTCTCGACTCTTCCCATGAGTTTCATGGTTTTGCAGTTAGGGATCCCAGAAATTGTAGTTAATGAAATGGATCATACCTCTGATCCGTCATTAATATCTTGCCCCTTATAATCTTCTTCATCCTCCACTTCAGTAAAATCCTCTTCCAACATTACTTCAATGGCATGAACGTTGACTGACCTTCTACATTGATGCTCTGGCGTGTATCGCTCTAGACAATAATAACATTCACCTCGCTCCCGTTTAGCTCACGTTCTGACAATTGTCAGATTCTAGGGGCCTGACTGCTGTTCCTCGGTGTGGTAAAGGTCTGACTATTGGTGCCAAATTCCTTAGCGATGGGGGAGGTGGTCGAGGAAGGATGCCTCTACCATAATCATGTTCTCTTCAAAATGCTTCCAACTCCACCTCTTGCAACCTGGCAAAGAATTGAGCATCATGAAGAGTTTGCAGTCTCAAGGACCTCATTGCTGCCTGTAGGTCACCACTGAGGCAACCAATAAAGTGTCCCTTCAAGTATGTTTCTGGTAACACCCGACTTTGTTTCAAAATGTATCAAAATGATTTTGGTGTTCCAGAACAGAGCCCTGCTGCTTGATGTTTTTGAACTCCGCTGCTGGATCGGTGGCAACATCTGCAAATCGTAGTCATTGCCAGAGAATATGCCATCCACGATGGGTTGGCCACTCCTTGTGAAACATTGGTGCCATTCCAATGCTGGTCTCGCTATGATTTGGACCTTCTTCTCTTCTTCAATGGCATCCAACTGGAACAACTAGTTACATTTATATAACCAGCCCTCAATGTCGTTGCCGTCAAAATGTGGGAATTCGAAGTGACCGATTTTTTAGAATTGTCCACGCCCACCATTTTGACCACCGTTGCGCACATTACTAGTTTGCGATTCATCGTTGTTCACAGCAGCTTCATCTTGTCTCTATTTGAGCTTTATACCCTCCACCAATGTTTTGAGTGCGACGAAGTCACGCTCCTTGGCCTCTTCTAGGTGTTGGAATAATTTCTGCTCCACGCCATTCACCATTTGTTGGAGCTCTTGGCAAACCTCTGTTTTGAACGCAATTTTAAACTCGGTCAGGCGCGTCCCTTCAACCATGGATGGTGCTCTGAATGATAGCTTGCCAAAGTTCAGAGCTCAAGGATGACCGAGTTTCTAGGAATTTCAGAGAAAAGGTAGAGATAAAAGAAAGAATAGAGAGGGAGTGAGAGCGAGAGAGAAGGAAATTAGAGAGAAATATTCTTCATTGATTTCACAGATGAGATCCTCGTACATGGTTGGGTGCTCAAATGGGCAATTCTGTTACACCTACCCACATGGGTACAAACATAAAGGGAAGAAGAACAAGTAAAATTAGAAAAACCAATAAAAAGAAGTCTCGTCAGTGTGCCTCCGAAACCTAGTGTATCAAAAACATGCCAATAATTCGATAAAATAGATAGGTCAAGTCAACGTACTCAGTGCACAAAGTCTCCTGTTTTGCGAGGGTCTGAGGAGGGTCATCGATGTACGCAGCCATACCCTTGTATTTTTACAAAGAAGCTGTTTCCATGATTCAAACCTGTGGCCTTCTGGTCACAAAGAAGCAACTTTTACCAGTTGCTCCGAGGCTCTCCCTCAATTCAATAAAATAGATATATATTATAAAACCTAGGGCTGCTGGAAATTTTTAGTGTATTGGAATCGCAGATTTTAGGGCTAAAATTTATAAAATTGACGAATTAATGGAAAAGATAGATATAAGAATGACTCCTTGGGAAAAGATAGACATAAGAATCACATTAATTAATTTCTCTGAATCACTTATGAGTTTAGAAATCAGTCCTAATATCTAAGAATCATTTTTCCATAATTTAAAAAATCAATTTATCTTATTCGTTAATGTTAAAATGCACAGATGTATACAAAACAAAAGTTATTAAACCCTAGTCCAAATGGAATAGGAATTCCAACTAAATAACTAAAATAAGTATAGAACACTTCTCTAACAAGGATTTTATTTTTCCCCAGCAGACTTAAAGTCTAAACTAATCAGAATAAACTAAAATAGAAGTACTTGAATTTCTTTCTCAATAAAGGAAAAATTAATAACTAAGAAATAACTAAATTTAGATTTTGGCTCAATGCAACATTTAGCTCACCCTTTACAAATTAATGAAGGAAATGAAACTCCAACATTATGCTGAGAATGAATTCTTAATATTTAATAAATTAATTTTATCACAAATTTAGTTCTAGGAACAATCAAAGAAAAAAGAAGAAATACCTTTCCACTAAGTTGAGAACTTAAATAGAAAATAAAGAAAATTTAGTTACCTTGTATATTTTATACACCTCTGGTTCAACTGTTTGATCAGAAGTGCAACGGGGTCATTTGCAAAGTAAAGGCAAAATGGGGAGAAAGAGAAAAAGAAGCATAAATTTAGGATACTTGCCATTGCACAAGAGTGGCTCCATCTTCTCATTTCCCAAAGTTCTATGGATTAGATATAACAGGAAATAGAAAAACAAATGTTACAATAAATTCTTCGATTGATTAATAGAAAAAAAAGGAAAATAATTAAGAGCTATATTTTTATCAGACTATGATCAAGGCAGGCCTACTAACCATAAAGAAAAACTGACTATCGCAAGTTGAAGATTTGTCATATAAGTTCTCACATTGTACTATTGATAATTTAACTAATCACTATGGAAACAGGACCACTATCTGCAAACTTCAAATGAAAATGAACTAAAACCAAAAATCTCCAAAAGAAATGAACTGATAACACCATGTGCAGCCCTTTTGGAATCTTCAAATATCCTTCTATTTGGAATCTCCAAATATGCTACTGTTAAGAGCATTATGTTCATGGCATATGAACTTCACACACATGGTACTGTTTCTCATTTCCTCTTATTAAAAGTTGACTAACTAGAGTTAGAATGTTGTCCCTAATAACCTCGCATTCAAGTGAGACTACATTACAAAGTTGTCCAGTATCAATAAGGGACTAGTAACACACGTCCTATAATAGAAGGAAAATGTGGAAGTGCGATAGTTTCAAGCAACAACAAAATTTTGGGAAAGAAAAAGAGAAGCAGAAAGAATGAAATGATTGGATATTTAGGACAAAAAAGGGAAGATGCAAGGAATAGGAGGTCCAAGTCCATAGATAAACAATAATCTTACAAAAACAGGTTTGCTAGGTTTTAAAGTTGTTGAAACTCATCCTGATCCTAATTTGAAACTTGATACTTTTAAAGCTGAACATGTGTTTGATTGGGAGAAGTTTTAAAGTCCAGTGTAGAAATTAGCTTACTTGTCTCATACCTATCCTTATATTATTTTTGCCGCGAGTATGGTTAACCAATATATGTACTCACCTGGATAAGGACATTTTGATGCAACTTATAGGATATTAAGATACCTCAAAGGATCTCTTGGAAAGGGTCCTATGTTTCAAAAATGTAACAACTTAAAAATAGAAGTCTATACAAATGTAGACAGGGCTAGTTGCACCATTAATAGACAATCAACTTTGGGCTATTGAAATTTTATTGGAGAAAATCTTGTTACATAACTGAGCAAAAAATAGAATGTTGTGGCTCAAAGTAGAGTGAGGTAGAGTTCACGTCTCTTGCCCATGGAATTTGCAAGGAAATGGGAATAAAAGGACCACTAGAAGACCTAAAGATCCTAGTAACACATCCCCTGAAGGTCTACCACGATAACAAGGTCGCCATCTCAATTTCTTAGAACCTGATTTTACAAGATGGAACGAAACACTTGAGGTTGATTAAAATTTTATCAAAGAGAATAAAAATTGGGTTAATTTGTGTTCCTTAAGTACCAACTATAGGTTAAATATTCGATATACTTACCAAAAGACTATACAAGGTCAATTTGAACTTCTGGTCAGCACGCAAATTATGAAAGCCATCTCCAAGCCAACTTGAGGGGAAGTGTTGCAAGATTCACTTAATTATTAGCCTAGAATATATGATGATTTAATTGTAATCAACTGGGCTAGAATTAGGGTGATTTAGTTGCAATTTAATTTCCTAGAATAGCTTGTATAATTGTCAATTAACCTTTATTTTATAGGATTCTTTCATTATTTAGGTGCCTTTCTTTTCAAGGATTCTTTCCTTATATAGATAGTTGTACAACTATAAATCTATGCATCTTGTACTATTATAAAAAATACAATATATAACTTTTACAATTCAAGTTCATAATTACTTCTTTTTAGTACATTCCATTCTTTCGTAGTCTTCCATTTACTCTAGTAAAGTGCAAGCAAACGATTTTTTGGCATATCAAGTGACTACTCAATTTTGAACCTGCTAAAATCACTAACCCACCTATTGCTCAAGTGTACTACCATAGGTCTTGGCCAAATGACTTGTCCTAATACAAATTAGGAAAGCATAACTATACACATCAATCACCCTAACTAATTCCCTTGATTAAGGCTTGATACAATCTCCTATATTTACACACTATCAATATTAATATTGGTATAATTAATAGCAAATATTCTCCAAAAGTTTTCTTTTACAACATTAAAGTTACTAGTTTAGCTATATGATAAGAAAAGAAATTAGAAAATTCTGAACAAGATGAAGAAAACCACAAATCTTTCTAAAAGAAACCCATGGGAGAGATAATATGCCGGTAGATGAAATTCTTTTGACTTTATACAATGTGAAGGTGAAGATCTAAGAAAAAGAAGGAGATCGTGATTTTATCCACCCACAAACATAACCTCAAATAGATAAATGGATGGATAGGTAGGGATGAAAGGTAGGATGAATCAAAACGCAAGAATGCCAATGTTCTATTATAGGGATTACATGAATTGCATCTTTGGTTATTCTATCTTATATACGTACATTCCAATCTACTCGCTCTTTCTTTCTTTTATGAAAACCATAAATTAGCATTTCTGACAGAAGTAGTAACTTACAATGCAATAAGTATACCCTAAAAATGCGTAAATTTTTTATTCTCTAAAATGTCAAATCCATAATTGAAGAAATATCTTCATGCCATCATCGTAATGGGTCACATAATCAAACCAAAAACAACTAATCAGTAAGTATTGAGTTAGCATTCACTAGTGTTGTTGGCTTTTGGTGCTATTCAAGACGATTAGATCATTATTTTTTGACATGATAATATTAACAAATAACCACAAGATCTATTTTCTGCCAAATGCTATTATCCAAAGTTAAAATTATGCATAGTTAAGTAGGCTTGTAAAGGATTATGGTCTAGTCAAACTTAAAAGGGCCTTAGATGTGAACAACTTTATACCCTTTTGGCATCGTTTATTTTAGTTCTTGCACCTTTTACCTATACGAGCTTAATAATAAAAGTATATGCAAGCATCATGTATAGAAAAATTAAATAAAAAGTGTGTATAACTATGATGAGAAGCAGAAAATTGAAGTATAGACACTTCAGAACCATCTAGTTGAAGAAGGGATGAACCATACTTAAGAAGTACACTTGCAGCCTCTCGACATTCTGCCACTCGAAGATTATATCCAGGGTTACTAGTTAAAGCTTTTCTCAAGCCTGAGAATGCCAATAATATTTTGTAGGACTTCTGCAACTTCAATGGGCGTACAAGCTTATGCTCTTTAGTCTAAAATAACAAATAATTCCAAAGACACAAGAAAAATATAAGTGTATCAAACAAAGTGGACAGTAGTATCATGTTAAATAACAGACTGATTAAAAGACAGTAGAACTAAAAAATGAAGAATAAAGTAATACATCAAAATTCTAGCAAATAAAGAAAAAGAAAATACGAAGTGTGTCTATAATTCTTCTATCCAACCTGAGAAGGACCAAGGAAACTAAATATGATCTATGGAATATCAGTCATACAAATTAATCAAACTTTGCAGTACAGCAAATTACAAAGAAATTAAATCTGAAACTTATAATTGAGACTGAATTAAGGATTTGTTAGTTTATCAATATGAAAATGGAAAAGAATCCAATATTTACCTTGCAGTTCATACATGTTAGGCAACCATGGCTTGAAAGGAGTATTGCTGACTGATCCAGTATGCCATTTTTCAGACCCAAATATTCATTTTCTATAAGTCTGCAAATAAATCAGTAAAGCCTTGTGAACCATCTTTTCCTACTTTTTAAAGAAAGACAGGCATCAAACACGTAACGGAATGTTACACGCCAAATTTGGAATTGACATTAACAATGCAGCTACTGATTTGCAAAAGATCGTGACATAAGTCTCGAATGGCAGGGTTATTGACACTGGTGCATCAGATCATATGACGGGTTTACTCACTATTTTTTCTGGTCATAAAAATTATACTGGAAATTTGCATGTCTCTGTGGCAGATGGAAGTACTTCCTTAGCGGCTGGAATTGGAGATGTTGCCTACAGTAGTTTTGTCTTAAAAAGCGTGCTTCATGTTCTTAATTTAAGATATAATCTTCTTTGTGTTAGCAAGTTAACTAAAGATCAAAATTGTGCAGTAACCTTTGTGTGTGACCATTGTAGTATTCAGGATCTGTATTCGGGGAAGATGATTGGCAATGCTGAAGAACAAAATGGTCTCTGTTACTTGATTGGTTCTCCTAAACCAAAAACACCTACATCTCTTTCTGTGTCCAGTTTATCTAATTCTGACGTGATTTTATGGCATAAACGGTTAGGTCATCCTAGTGTTTCATATATGAAACATTTGTTTCCGAAGTTGTTCATCAATAAAGATCTTTCCACTTTTTCTTGTGAATCATGCATTCTTGCAAAACAACCTAGAAAAAATTATCCTGTTCATGATTACAAAATGTCAAAACCTTTCCACCTTGTTCATAGTGATATCTGGGGGGCATCACAAGTTAGTGATTTAACTGGAAAAAGATGGTTTATTAACTTCATAGATGACCACACAAGGGTTTGCTGGGTCTACCTTCTAAAAGAAAAATCTGATGTTGTGTCTGTTTTTCAACAATTCCACAAGATGATTAAAAAAATGTTTTCTAGTCTGATGTCCATATTTTTCGCACAGATAATAGAGTAGTATTTTTTCCCCGACTGTTGTCATGAATATGAACAAATGCAGTGCACCCAAATACTTTAAGAGGGAGATCATGTGATGATTGAGATGAAACAAAACATTTAGTAAAACAATTCAGAGGTGTTTGAAATTTTATAGCTTTTGAAGGCATCCTATTGATCAAATATGTAACTATTAGGATAGCCTCACCCTATAAAGACTTTAGGAGTATTAGTTGAAAACATTATAGATCTTGCAATTTCTAATATATGGTTAATTTTTCTTTCGGTTATTCCATTTTTGTTGTGGGGTGTCAATACATGAGCTTTAATGAATAATACCTTTTTCAACAAAAAAAATTCCTTAAAACTTTGTTAAAGTATTCTTTTCCATTATCACTTCTAAAAACTTGAATTCTAGTTTGAAATTGTGTTTGGATCATATCATATAAGTTTTTAAACACCCCTTCAACATTTGACTTCTCATTGAGTAAAAATAACCAAGTAATTTTAGTGTGGTCATCAATAAAAGTTACAAACCATCCTTTTCTAATTATTGTTTTTATTCTTGAAGGTCCCCGAATATCACTATGGATTATAGGAAAGGGTTTTGTGGCCTTTTAAGGTTGTGCTGGAAAAGATGTTTGATGATGTTTAGCAATTTGACAAATTTCACACTAAAATGAAGATAGATCTTTATTTGTAAAAAACTTCAGAAATAAATATCTCATATAATGCAAACTTGGATGTCCAAGTCTAAAATGCCATAACATAATTTTTTTGCTTGTGAAGTATTGCAATAGAGTTAAGATAAGTTTTTTGGGATTGCCTTTCTGAGTCATATCCATTTTCGAAGAAATAGAGACCTCCAACTTGTTTAGCATTGCAAATCATCTTCCACTTGTTCAAATCCTAGAATTGACAATCACACGAAGAGAAATTAGCTCGACAATTTTGGTCAATAGATATTTTACTGATTGACAACAGGTTGCATGATAATTTAGGAACATGAAAAACATTGTGTAGTGTAAGATCACGGGAAAGAACAATTGATCCTTTCCCATCTATTGTTAAGTAAGAACCATCTGCTATTTTTACTCTTTGATTTCCTGCACAAGGACTATATGAAGAAAGCAAATTAGAGGACCTAGTCATATGATATGTTGCCCCAAAATCAATTATCCAAGAATGATTTGAATTGACACTAAAACAAGAGCCAACTAGATATTTACCTTTTTGAACTAAAAATAGGTAGGAATTGGACTAGAGAAATTTTGAGACTGAAGAATTTTATAGATTTGCTCTATCTATTCCTTTATGAAAGACTGCGTGCCAAAAGACATTTCGAGCCCGGATTCAATAGTGATGGCTTGGGAGGTACAATTGTCTCCGAATTGTTTTTTCTTCCAATTTTTCGTGTTCTTATGAATTTTCTAGCATGTTTCCTAGGTGTGTGAATAAAGTTTACAATGATCACAGTTTACAATCAAGTTTGCCATATTTGGATCATCCAAAGCTGACCTTTTTGACAAGATTGTCTCTCTTGTCAAATATCTAAGTTTTCCTCTCCCGTCAATGGCCAACTTTTTGTTTGCGACCATTCAAGGTAATTCTGGCCATTCAACTTGTGAGTCGCCAATTGAAAAGGCAAGTTTGAGCCAAGAAAATCACAATTACATATACATTTCCCATCATAACACCGAGATTAGTCACACTCGAGCTGCTTAAATCATCGTTGGAGGATGAAGGGCTTCTCCGCTAGCTAGTCATCTCTAAGCGATAGTCCACTTAGGACTGATTTGAATGAAGAAAGAAAAAATATTGTAAAAGAGCCATGGCTATGATATCAGGAAGAAAAAGGACAAAGTAATTCTTTCTTAATCTTTCTGTGAATAGCACAAGGAATATATAAGACAATAAAGCCCTAATTATCTCATTAAATTAGGAAGAATCTATTTATTCTAAGTAATAAAATCTCAACTAATTAATCGAATATCAAGTAATTATCTATAGAGAATCAACTAATCATGTATAATATCAACAGTTAGATATGTTATCCTAGTTGTAATTATGTTATCCTAATTGTTATAGAATTTCTATTAGAATTAAATCTAAATTAGTTAAGAATCTTTTCTTACTAGAATAAGGGCTCTAGAAACTTTTTTGTAGATGTGCGTATTCAGCCCTTCAATGAAAAGCCCAAATTATTTGTTTAAACATGAGTTTTCAATTAAAAGATGTCATAGTTTCTTCTAAGAGTTATTCTTAGACCCTTGGAGTGATTTGTAGTTCATACCCTCCATTACTTGTTTATCTTTCTAAATTTCAACAACCAAAACCTACGCATATCAAACCTAAAATTCTAGTTATATCAAAATCTAAAATTCTATCCTAAATTAGCCATACTCAAATCTGAAATTCCAGCATCCCAAGCAGAAGTCCAGACCTAAAATCTAAACTTTTAGCAGCTTAACGATAATCAATAGCCCATATTTTCTAGTTTTTGTAAGTTTTAGGTATTAATTGATATTTCTTCTACTCATCCTACATCATCAAACTAAATCAATCTTTCAAATTAGATCTACTAAAATAGAGATTTCTTTGATTTAGTTAAAGTTTGATACCACATAACAAAAACGGTAGTTCTAGTTTCTTTTATAATTGCACTCGTATATGCATATCTTACCATCAAGTTTTCTCCCACCAGTTTGAAAGAAATATAACAAAAGAATTGGTCATTGATCAATCATATGATATGCTATAATTCTTCAACATACAGACATCAATAAGTCACACATTGATAGGTTCAAATACTAGAGAACATACCTATCATACTCGATGTTTTCCATAGATGTTATAATTAAGTTATTTGCCCACTCAAAAGCCAAAAGATAAGCAACTCCAACCTGTCAAAAATGTCAAAATATTGGAATATAATACAAGATAAATGATGCATCACTCAAGTATGAAGTCTGAAATTGCGCCAATAGCTTAATTCTTTCATTAAGCTAAATCACAAAATTATAATCTCCCTTCAAATGGAACAAAGATAAGGCCTAAAAGTGCTCAATCTGGATTACTTATTTACAAAAGAATGAACATTGGGAAGAGGAAATAGTATGGAAGGAGTAGGTTGTTCAGAAATCAATTTTGAATTTAGTTGAAAAATAGAAACAAGCAAGGATCTTTTCAATGACAAATTGACTAAATTGCAACTCATCAAAAGATAAAATGATGCTTAAGTTCAAATATTTTGACTATCATGGTCATTCAACCACCTTCAATTGGCCTAAAAGTCATAATATTAATCTCTCAAAGTACTATTCTCAATTTTCAATGTATTTTAAGGTATTATGCATAGCTGTAGTTATTCAAATCTCAATCTATTTTTCTATATCTCAATTCTTCTTACACTTTTTCATTCAATTTTTCCATAGTCCCTACTCCCTAAAAGGCTTTGAGAAAAACCTAGCCATTCATTTCCTCTATTGGACTAGCAAACAAAGGATCTTAATTTCAAACATTTAGCATATCATTGCATGTATCTGATAGATTTCCCGAACAAGGTAAGGAGAAATCTATAAATTTCTGTATTGCTCTCTGATTGAAAAGGAAATAACAATGTTGGATTTCGAGGACCAGTACCTCCTGCCTAAGGCTCACTCTTAACCGTACATGCATGCACACTCCTCGTGACTAATTCTTATTTATACTACGAATATGATAGGGAGCACAGATTCGGTTGGGCTGACAACCAATCATGAGGTTGTCAGCTCCCCCCTCCCCCAAATAACAGAACACATGACTATATATATATTTACTATATGCGTATCTTTATTTCTGCCCCCCTCTGCTCATTTCTTATGCCTCCTGACGTAAACTTGAGTTGGCTTGGCTGCCCTGGCTCTATCAATACTCCCCCCCATCAGCTTCACCTTGTCCTCAAGGTGAAAGTCAGGAAAT
>JAOSBP010000008.1:26141274-26156421 GCA_027563825.1 Erythroxylum mucronatum
AGTTTGGACAGCCTTGGATCAGCCTCAATTTCTTTAATTACCTGCTCCATGTCCAGCGCCCTAATCGCCACTACTGTTATGATTTCCACCTGAGGGGGAACTCTAGATAAGGCATCTGCTACTTTGTTTTCGCTTCCTGCCTTATACTCAATACTGAAAGTAAACTCCAGCAACTTAGACAGCCACTTCTAATATTCCGGGTGCACCTCACGCTGCTCCAATAGAAATTTTAAGGGCTGCTGGTCGGTCCTAATGACAAATTCATGGCCCAAGAGATAGGAACGCCACTTTTTAACCACTAGGACAATAGCCAACAACTCCCTCGCATAGGCTGACTTGTGGCAGCTAGAAGTGGACAGAACCTAGCTGTAGTAAGCAATGGGGTGGTTCTCTTGCATGAGTACAGCTCCTATGGCATTGGCTAAAGCATCGGTCTCCAAGATGAAGGGCCGGCTGAAATCAGGTAATATTAACATTGGGGCCGAAATCATAACTTGTTTAAGTTGTTGGAAAGACTTCTCACTCTCTTCAGTCCACTTAAATCCCTCCTTCTTAAGCAATTGTGTCAATGGCCATGAAATCCCCCCATAGTTCCTTACAAATTTCCTATAATAACCCGTCAACCCCAAGAAACTTCTAAACTCCTTCACATTTTTGGGTCTAGGCTAATTAATCATTACCTGAATCTTCTTCATGTCAGCTGCCACCCCCTCTTTTGATGTGATGTGCCCAAGGTATTCCAACGTCTCCTGGCCAAAAAGAGATTTCTTGCCATTTGCATACAATTGTTGTGATAGAAGCACCTTTAGGACTGCCCTTAAGTGACTCACATGCTCTTCCTTGCTAGCATTGTAAACCAGGATGTCATCAAAGAAAACTAACACAAATTTTCGAAGATAAGGCTGAAAAACTTGATTCATGAGAGATTGAAACGTGGCTGGCGCATTAGTCAATCCGAAAGGCATGACGAGAAATTCGTAATGCCCTTCATGTGTCCTGAAGGCTGTCTTTTCTATGTCCTCCGTTTTCATTCGGATTTGATGATACCCCGCCTTGAGATCTATCTTCGAAAAGATAGTAGCCCCCTTCAGTTCATCAAGTAACTCATCGATGATGGGAATAGGAAACTTGTCCACTACAGTCACCTTGTTTAAGGCACGGTAGTCCACACAAAAACGCCACCCTCCATCCTTTTTTTTGACCAACAAGACTGGGCTAGCATAAGGGCTAACACTAGGTTGTATAATGCCTGATTCCAACATTTCCCTCACCAATTTCTCAATCTCATCCTTCTGAAACTGAGGGTATTTGTAAGGCCTAACCGTGACTGGATTGGCCCCTTGTTGAAGTACAATGGCATGGTTCTTGCTCCTCTCCGGTGGCAGTGTCTGTGGCATGTGGAAAACAGCCAAGAACTCATCCAAAACAGCCTGGAAATAGGGATTAATGGGGTTGACACTCATCAGCCCTACTGCTTCCGAAAGGCCTAACTGCAGTAAATACACCGAGTCCTCCTCTGTGATGGTGTGCACCAAACTTTTCAGGTTAATAGGTGTTTTTAAGAGCGTCGGGTCTCCTGTAATTGTAAGGGTTTTATCTCCTTGCTGAACCTCCATGGTCAACCTGCTCCAATCTGTCACTACCTTCCCCAAAGTCTGCAGCCATTTAACCGCCAACACCATGTCACAGCTGCCTAACTCCATGGGTAGAAACTCTTCATGAATCACCAACCCTTGCACCGATACCACTACCCCTCTGCAAATCCCTTCTCCCTTCAGCTTAAGCCCATTGCCCATAGCTACCACATACTTCGCTGTAGCTGCCAATTCACAATTGAGGGAATTCACCAACTCCCATGAGATGAAGTTGTGTGAAGCCCCACTATCTATGAGTATGATCACTTCTCTTCCCTCCAAATCTCCCTTCACTTTCATTGTTTTTGGGAAAGTGAATCCCAAAACCGAACCAGCAGCTAGTTCCACTGTTTGTTGCGTCTCGTCCACTTCTTCTTCTTCCAACTCCTCTGGTTCTGCTTCTTCATCCATGGCTGCCAGCACTTGGAGCTCAACCTTCTTGCATCGATGGCCTGGCCCAAATTTCTCATCGCATCTGAAGCAAAGTCCCTTAGCCCTTTTTTCTTGCAATTCACTCACTATTAACCTCCTAAAGCCTCCCATATTCGGACTTCTATTCCCTTCCACATTCTTATGCCTTGCATCAGTGGTGAACCGATGATTGACTAGCCTTTCCCTCTCTTTTTCCCCCCTGGTGCTATCAGCTCTGACCCCCGTATTTCCTCCCCTGGTGCCTGCCCCCCATCGGTGCCATCTTAGCTCACTCATTCTCCGAAATTTCTCCTCCACCTGTTGGGACAACTCCATCATTTCACCTGTTGTATGTTTAACCATCGTCGCTGATAGCATCGAAGTCATAGTCCATCTTTCGTTATTGCACAAGTTGGAAAAGGGTAATTTTGGTGGCATTCCCCAATTAGTGGGATTCCTATGTTTTAGTTTGTAAATATAGAAAGGTGGTTCTTTTCTTTTTTAGGAGTACAAGCTATATGTGTATAAATACCCTATACATTGTTCATAATAAGATGAGCCTTTTCTCATAACTTTTCCTCATTCTTGAAACTGTATTCCATTCTAGTTGGCATGATGCTATAATAGAGGAGATAAATGCCTTCTATGCTAATATACTTGAGATTTAGTGATAAATGGGTGTTCACAGTCAAAGTCAATTTTGATGGATCAATAGCTCGACTTAAAGCCCGACTTAAGGCAAAAGATGGTGTGGATTATTGACACTTTCTCCCCTATTGCAAAAGACCTCTATTCATTTATTCATTTCAATGGCAGTTACTCATGATTGGCCTTTACATCTGTTGGATATCAAAAATACCTTCCTATATGGTAACCTTAAGAAGGAAGTTTATAGGGAGCAATCACTTGGATTTGTTGCTCAAGGAGAGTATGAAAAAGTTTGTCACATTCAAAAATCCCTATATGATTTAAAACAAAGTCCTTGTACTTAGTTTAAAAAACCTAGTCAGGCAGTAGAAAGGTTTCGGATAAATAATTTTAAGTTTGACTGCTCAATTTTCTATAAACATTTAGTATTTGACATGATTCTCTTTATTGTATATGTGGATGATATTGTCATTACCGAAAGTGATACTATGGGAATTTCATCCCTATTTATTCACAGTTAGTTTCCAACAAAAGATTTAGGAATTTTACAGTATTTTTTGAAAGTTAAGGTTACAAGAAGCAAGAAAGACATTTTTTATCTCGTAGGAAATATGTGCTTGAGTTATTAACTAAAACTAGAAACTAGGGGCTAAGCTATGAAGTTTTCCAATGCTTCCTAATCTTCAACTCACAAAAGATGAAGATTTATTTGAATATCCTAAGAAATATTAGAAGACTGGCTAAAAATTTGAACTATCGTATAGAAAGTCATCCTGAAATCACATATCATGTCACTATTATATATCAATTCATGTCTTCTCCAACATCTCATCATTAGGCTACTTTAGAACAATTATTAAGTTATTCAAGTGTAGCTCCTATATGAGGAATATTGTATGAAAATCATGAACATACTCAAAACAAGTGTTTCTTAAATATAAATAGGTAAATTAAATCCACTACCGACTATTATGTTTGAAATTTGTCTTATGGGAAAGTAAGAAGAAAAATGTTATGTCCCAATCTAGTGTAGAATCTGAATACAGAGCTATAACAAAGTCTATGTGTGAAAGAATATGGATATATCAGCTATTTATTCAATTATGTCATTTTGTTCTTGACAAGGTGCAACAAAACTTAATCACTATAATATATATGAGAAATAGAGAAGAATTAGGAGATATTTTCACAGAGACTCTAAATATGACTCAAGTCAATTATATTTGCAACAAACCGAGCATGATTAATATCTACACCCTAGCATGAGGGGAGTGTTACAAAATGTATATATATCATAGAACTAATTATAGGAATCCTAAGTAGTATACCTTCCTAATTAGTATACCTCAATATGTATATATGTATCATTTAACTATGAATAAATGATCTAGAAAATTATATTTCCTCTCTTGATTACACTAATATATGGAAATTCTTTCTTGCAACAATGACGAAGCTCCAAGATAATTCAGAACCTTTTTTCAAAGTTTTTCATCTCCTATTCATACAATGTAGCTTCCACTAGACAGCATATAGCTACCATTCTTTTCTTAAAATTTAAATTTCTTCTAACTGGACATTTTATACAAATGAAATATTGAACTTAACAGTTATACTTTAGAGCGGACTATAAAGAATTCTCTACACAAGAGTTCTTATAATAGTTTTATGCAATGTGGTAAAACAACGATAAAAATACTCATTCCCCTCTCTAATGTCAATTGTAACAAATGGTTGATAAGGGAAAATTTAAACATGTGCACGTTGAATTTTCCAAATAAAAGCCATTAACTGCTTTACTAAAAATACAAAAACAAAGTAAAATTGAACCTTCAAAAGTATAACAGAATCCTTTGTATTACTTTACTGTTTGTTTCAAGTTGGATTTTGTCTTTATCTCTCTATAGGCTATCATCCTCACCCAAAAGTACAAAATAGGAAAAGGGGTACAAAGCACAATCCAAAATCAAGAATGAATGTAAGAAATAAACTTACAGCAGCAGAAGAACTAAGACCAGAACTATCAAGACCTTCCGAACCACATATGAATCCTGTGATACCCTGTAGTGAATGAAGTACTGATCATGAATTCCTTAAATTCTAATGATAACGTTAACAGTAATTCATGAATAACGGCTAGGTTTAGCATATATTGCCAGTTAAGATGCAATTTGTAATAATATAACTATAAATGTGTCTCACCCAACAACTGAGGCATCCCTAATGAAGAAAAGATCTGTGAGATCTAATCATTCATCCAATCAATCATGTCTATTTATTATTTACCTTTTACAAGTATTCATATTCATACTATCCAGTTTTGTATTCTAGAAAATGTTGTGAAAGGCTACCTTGTAAATTACTAGATTTTATTTATGGTTATTATACTTAACAAAGGATTTATTGGCAATTATGGACTATTGGAGTTAGAATCCATATTTGAAAATATTTGTTGGAGGTAGACTTATGATTGAATGTTTTCAGTCAAAGAATGAAAGCAAGAATTATCCTCTGAACTAAAAATTTTCAATTTGGGAACTACTACTCTTGTAATGATGATTCCTAGATCCTAGGAGCGATTCTTGAACCTATCCTTTTCTTTAATTCTTTGATTTCCTACTTCTAGCAAACCTAAACATTACTGACAGTCCCACAGCCCTGATATACAGCTTCTACGGTTTATCAAATAGTTGGCATATGTTCTGGTCATCCTATATTAAGGAAAAATGACAAAATCGAAGCTAATAGGTTGCTATCTTTGAATTTAAATTCATGTATGGATGATAGCAACCTTTTCTATTAACACATAATCTACAATAAAACAATGGCAAATACGTCCTATCAAGATGCATTATCACTTATCTACCAAGAAGATTTAAAGTGTCTGTGGAAGATAGTTTAATAAAGAGAGTATAAAAGAGCATGAGATGGAGACACAAAAATCAAACTCAAATTTTCTTCAATCATACATCCAATGTATAATAAGACTATTTTTCGTGCATTTTATAATGCTTATAAATGATTACAGGCAAGATCATGTAATACTACTCCTAACTGCCTATTATGGTTACCAGCCGAAATTCATATGAATAAGAAAAAAAAAATAGAATAACTACCATATTTGGGACGGCTACTAGATTACAATAAACATAGTTTGCAAACTCAGGAACAATCTCAAACTAGTTGGAACTAACAATAGGATAATAAATCCTCTTCTACTAACTCAACCACCCTTTTTTTTCTCCTGTTTTACCATTCCTCGCTCCTATCATTGAATGTAGGAGACTTTGACAAAGTACACAACAAAATGCCCTAACCTGGGTAAGAGAGTTCCCCCTACTCTTCAGTGCATAGACAGCTCCTCTTGCAAAATTCCCCCACTCAGAGTACTCCTTTACTTTGAGGGGTCCATTTTCATGGCTTTCGTCCTTCTTCCCAATAGATCTTGGCTGTTGAATATCATGCAGACTGCAAAACCAGTGGTTAAACATTTTACCTATGTTCCAAACTAATACAAATCCAACTGCAATTTCACAAGGAAACTTTTTGTTATCAAGTCATTACTTGAGCAACTAGTAGTGCAGTGTCTTATGAAAGACAGTAAATTAGATTATATATGGTCAAAGATTCATAAGATAACCATGTGAGAACATCAGTCAACGAAATATTCTGTACATACCTTAGTTCTTTCAAATTATCACAATCAAACTTATCCACAGTTAATCATTGACTAGCGGAAAGAAAAAAGAAAGCACAGATATCACTTATTACTTCCTAAAGACCTACGGCCAAACCAACACCATAAGTAGACATTTAAGAAATTTAATGCAAGGGTTCTACTTGTATTTAACTAAGAAAAATAACAATACAATTGCTTTTCCCATTTGTTCCAACAAACTAAAAATTTGGAAGAAATTGCACCATCTCTTTTGCCTGTAGGAATCATAACTTGTTGAACTTTGAAGCATGAAAACCAAAAGAAAAAACAAATATAAGCCTTGTGGTTGGAGAAGAGAGATAGACTCGCATAGAAAAAAAAATGGAAACCAAAACCTTTTCAAAACTATTTGAGAGATAAATAAAAGTAAGTTATTTGAAATATGTTAAAGAAAAAGCAAGTGACTTATGTAAAATCTGGAAGAAAAAAAAAGAAAAAATCACTGGAAAAAAATCATATTGGAAGTTGAAAGTAGTAAAAATTTAGGATTAATTACACCAAACCTTATACACCATTGAATTTAGTAAGTGCCCACAATTTGAATTTTAATAAAGAGGCCCTAGCACTTTAATGATTAATCAAATATGTAAGTTCTCAATATTAATTGGAACAAATTGTACGAAAATATGATTGATAAGTCATTACAATTCATCTTGAATTATAATATCATACCCATAAATTAATAAAATGGCATGATAAAGTATTTGAAAAATAACTTATTTAACTAATTACCAAATCAATGTAGCTTCTTTAAGAAGATTCAAACTATAGAGGATTGCAAACATCAATATCATAGGGAAGCATAAGTGTTTTGTCTTCATTTATTTTGTCTAGAGAAAAAATGAGCTCATCTTATCCCAATTTTCTCAAACAATAATAATTTTAAAAATAAAGCACTTCTTTTTTCCATCTTTTGGAATATGTATGTTGGCCCCATCTGAAATAAAATTTTTGAATTGACCCATACAGTTTTAATTCTATGATCTTTAAAAGAAACAAGGAAGTATAAGTATATAAAGTTAGAAGCCTCCTCTTCCAGCAAGCACAAGGTACACAGGAATATATTAGAAATAGAGAACTAAGAAAATACCTAATCTTCTTCTTTATAGTCAATAAATGACTGACTAGCAAATGTTAATGTATAAAGAGCAAGAGAGTCTGTTTCTAAAAAAGAAGGCCAACATGTTACATAACCGCATTGTTTTCCAGTCTAAAAGGCATAATAAGATGGTTGGTTTAACATTGCTCCTCTTGTAGACTAGATAACATATGCTAGAAGTAAATCAAGGCTCCTTGGATATCCTTAAAGAGGAGATAGAAATGACAAAGATTGAAAATGACCTACAATAAAAAGTAGATTATGTTACGAGTCATTATACTTGGTGACAATAAACAATCTATTTTGAATGTTTTAAATAAAACATTGTCAATAGTATATGTATGTCCAGTAGTTAAGGAGAACACATGGCTCATAATCACTAGGTCTCTTTCTTCTACCATTAAATATTTTTCTTTTAATAGTTACATGGGTTATATCGAGTTGTTACCAAAACCCATATAAATCATTGCAAATTTTGGTTTTCTCCCTCTTCACTTTCTTATTTTTTCTTTAGAATCTTCTAAATCTAAACACAAATTCGTGTATCAATTTGGTATCAAAGCAGCAATTATGTTGTCGCAATCTAGTTTTTATTTTTAAATCAACTCTAATGGCAGATGGAACTCGTGGGCAATATATTACGAGAATGGAGGAAATGTCAAGTACCAAATAAAAGAAATGTATAAATAAATGTTGGATGCGCAAGCAAAGCATCAGGAGATTCAAATTAAGCAAGATTGATATCACATATTCTATTTGTATTGTAAGTCAATTCATATCTTCCCCAACGGTTCAACACTGGGCTACTTTAGAATATATTTTATGCTATTTAAAGGGAGCTTTTAAATTAGGAAACTAGATGAAAATCATGGACATACTCAACATCGAATGTTTGATATGCAGATTGGGCAAGTTCCAAGTTTGAACAGAAATCCATTATCGGATGTTATGTTTTTGTTGGAGGAAATTTGGCCTAATGACAAAGTAAGAAACAAGTGTTGTTTCCTAATTTAGTGCAAAATTTGAATATAGAGATATTGCACAATTTGTGTGTGAGATAATATAGATATATTAGCTCTTAACTAAAATTGATCTAAAAGCCTTAATACCAGCAAAGTTTTAGAGTAATAAGTAATAACTAAGCTGCTCTTTACATTGTCTCTAATCTTATGTTTCGTGAACGAACTAAATATACTGAGATCGGTCCACGTGCTCTTTGGTGCATTTTTGCTGGGTATTCTTCCACACAAAAGGGATATTACTGTTCCATCCGCCTACTAGAAAAAATTTTATTTCAGCAGATGTTACGTTTTTGAAACCGGGTCTTTTTCTCAGTATTCTTATCTTTAAGGAGAGACCTCAAATGAAAATAAAACAAAAGAGACCTCAGGTGAAAATAAAATAAAGGACCTAATTTTTCTTGATTTTCCTATTCAGCCTATTAAATCTATTCCTTTCGAGTCAAACTATCTATTGAGTCACCTAAGTCATCTAAAACAATGAAGGATAAGGAAGAACAAGATCCACCATTGCATGTTAGGAGGCAAACAAAAATCCCTCAACTTGTGCACACATGATCTCCTCCTCCAAAACATATTCAAACCTCTCAGACAGCTTCCAAACCTATTGAAAATGTCTACCATAAGCTAATCCTTCTCAAGCAGATGACAAACCTAACCAATCAGGTGATATTGACCTACCAATTGCCCTTAGAAAAAAAACTACACAAAATATACACTACACCTATCCATGACTTACCAAAACCTAACCCAAAGTCATTAAGTCTTTCTTGCCAACCTTCATACAATTCCTCTTCCGAGAAATTTGTCCAAGTCATTAAGAAACAAGAACTGGGAGGATGCTACGAAATGGAGATAAAAGCTCTAAGAAAAAACAAAACATGGGAGTTGGTTTAATTGTCAAAACAGAAGAAGCTTGTTAGATGTAGAGGGATTTTCACCTTGAAGTAAAAGTGTGATGGTTATGTAGAAATATACAAGGCGAGGCTTGTTGCGAAAAGTTATACTCAAACCTTTAGTATTGATCATCTTAAGGCAGCTACTCCAGTTGCCAAGATGAATAGAGTACAGGTGCTATTATCATTGGCTGCCAATTTTGGATGGAACTTACAAAAATTGGATGTAAAAAACACTTTTCTTCATGGTGATCTAGAAGAGAGAATTTACACGAGGGTCCCTCCAAGTTTTGAATCTAACGAGGGAATGGTATGCAAGTCAAAGAAAGCCCTTTATGGACTTAAGCAACGACTGAAAGCTTCGTTAGGAAGATTCTCTAAAGTAATGACTAGTTTGGGGTATAAGCAAAGCCAAGGAGACCATACTTTGTAAGACACTCAAAGCCAAGGAGACCATACTTTGTAAGACACTCTGTTCCTACATAATCTGACACTCCCCCTCAAGCTGGTGAGTGGATATCTTCAATCCCTAGCTTGCCAATAATATCTTGAAACACTGTGATTGTCAGTCCCTTTGTCAGTACGTCTGCCAACTGATCCTTGGTTGACACAAATGGAGTGCATATTAAGCCACTGTCCAGTTTTTCCTTGGTGAAGTGCCTATCAACTTCAATATGCTTTGTTCGATCATGTTGTACTGGGTTATGTGCAATGTTGATAGCTGATTTGTTATCACAGTACAACCTCATAGGGTTAAAATAGTTCTTGAAGATATGGGGAAAAATGGGAAGGCCAAATAAGAGTACATTTTGACAACAAATTAGCAATCAGTATTGCACACAGCCCTATGCAACATGATTGGATTAGCCATTTCATTAAAGAGAAACTAGAATTTGGCCTAATCTGCGCTTCATTTGTTTCAACAAAAGATATAGTAGCAAACATACTCATAAAAGGGGCTACGAAGTACGATGTTTTGAGACATTGTTAGCAAGTTAGGGATGGGAAGTACCAATTAACCAATTTAAGGGAGAGTGTCCACTAATGTGTTTAATGTGATTAATCTTATGATTTTAAAGCATTTGATGCAATCCTTCAACTTTAGGGATTAATCCCTAATCTAGAGGGATTTTGATGAGGTATATATACTGGTTAGCAATTTAAATACTTGATAGAGATTAACACCCCATTTGTGGGGCTGTCTGATTAGTATATATGTGCCCATGTTTATAGATTATTAGTATAAATGAGAATTTTGTCCATATTTGTAATACTTTCGTATCCACTATTTTCCAATTTGAATCTAATAATGCTTCCTTGATAGTTCGAAGAACAAACATTAAATACCTTTGAAGTAAATGCTCAATAACCATTGGACAAGTTACCATAGGATACATATTTGGAAATGGGATGTTAGTTACATTTTTTAATTACTCTTCTAAGGGCTATAGGAGAATCAAAATATGTAGTTTCATTATCTAGTGTAGGAGCTGGTGATTGAGATTGAGGAATAAGATGAAAATTGCCTAAATTATTTGCAATAACTTTTTTAGAGATTTTGATTCGATTTGTCGTAAAGTGTTTTTTCAAGTTGTTTCCCTAAGTATAAACAACTGGTTCATGTGCAGGAACAACTTGTTCCAATTGTAGTATTTCTCCCCCCACTAACAAATCATCTATATTTGAAAGAGTTTGACTAGAATTCCCTCTGTCCTCTATACTTTTAACATGATGATAATTCATTTGTTCAAGAAAATGAGATGGAGAAGAGAGAATAGGATTTGGTATAAAATCTTCTTCCTTTTCTTTCATTCTCCCTTGAAAAGCATTTTTGGAAAAATATCGTTGATCATTTTTAAATAAGACATCCATACTTATTTTTTATTTGTTTCAGAGTTATAGCATTTGTAGCATTCTTTATTTAAAGCATATCCTATGAAACACATTTTTAGCTTTATGATCAAGCTTAGATCTAAATTAACTATGCATATGAACAAATACAGTGTATCCAAATACTTTTAAAGACAAATCAAAATGTAGGTGAAAGTCAAAAAACGATTTTAAGATATTATAGGGGTGTGACATATTTTAGAACTCAAATAGGCATTCTGTTAATTAAATAAGAAGCTATAAATATGGCATCTCCTCAAAGATATTTTGAAACATTCACAGAAAACATTATAGCTTCAGCTACATCCAATAAATGTTTCTTTTTTTTTTCAATAATACCATTTTGTTGAGGAGTGTCATGACAAGTAGATTGATTTAAATGCATTTATCTTTTAAAAATTCCCCAGTACTTTTTCACATTTTTAGATCTAAAAATATTGAATTTACATTGAAATTGATTTTCTACCATTGTGTAAAACTCTTGAAACACATATTTTATTTCAATTTTATCTATCATCAAAAAGAGAAAAAACAACAAAGACAAGTATGATCATTTATAAAAGTTACAAATCATCTTTTACCTATAATGATGGTAACCTTTGAAGGACCTCATACATCATTATGAATTAGGTAAAATGGTTTGGAGGCATGATAAAGTTTTGAAAAATAAGTAACTCGATAGTTTTTAGAAAAATAGCATATTTCAAATTGAATAGAAGAACAATCTAAATTTTCAAGCAACTTGGGAAACAAATGTTTTAAGATACGCAAAACTAGGATGTTATAGCAGAATGCCAAAGCATTATTTGTTGCCAATAGAAATCGAATTGGTAACACTACCATAGCCTTGAGTTGTTTTAATTGTTAGGGTTCCTCAATAAAATAGTAAAGAGCATTAACTATTCTAATACTTCTAATTATCTTCCCCTATTTTTGGTCCTAAAATTAAATAATGAGATTCAAAGAAGACAACACAAGAATTAGAGTCTGTGAATAATTTGCTAACAAACAACAATTGCATACTAGTTTAAAAACAAAAAGGAAAAATTAGAGAGTTAAAGTTTTTCAAATTTTCATTTGTCCTTTTGCTACAATGGGAGAAAACTCTTACCAATTATCTTAACTCTTTCACTTCCAAAATAGGATAATCAAATTTTAAACAAAGAAGAGCATAAGGACATGTGATCGATCATATGCCCCTAAATTAATGATCCACAAAGCAGAAATTTTACTACAAGATACAACATTAGGATTGCTACGTATTTTGTGCAAGAGAACCACTTACTTGATGAGGAATTGGTTTTTAGCAATTTACGATGATCTATTTGCTCCTTATTGAAACATAGTTGATTCAACTTCATTGGTATGACAGAATGTATGTGTTGGCCTATCATTTGGTTTGAGGCTCTTCCAATTTGCAAGGTTCTCATGGAGCTTCCAACAAGTCTCTTCTTAGGTATGGCAGGATTTATTATAGTGATCAAACCATACACAAGGCTTTTCTGCCCGCTAAGGTTTAAACACCTTGTTTGCACTTGATTCTAATGCATTCATGGCTGAGTTTTCCATACTTGAGGCTTCACCCCTTTTACGAAGCATGACATTCCAACAAATTTCTTCCCTTCTAACTTCGGCAAAGAATTCACCAATAGGAAGAAGTGGTGTCGCAAGGATTAAGTTGACTTAGATAAGTGACTTCTACTCATTTATATTGCAACTTAGTTTTTCAATGAATCTCTCAACTAATTTTCATCAAATAGGTTATGCACACTTCACATAGGAATTTTTTCAGTCAATCTGCACTTCAATGGGACATGCTATCAAATAGGTGTCCTGGAATACAACTTTAGCTCTTGAGGAATTTAGTTGATTCCACCAAATAGAGTATAAGTGTAAAGGATCATCTTAGCAAGCCCACAAATGACTTTCAACCTAATTTGGTAACTTAACCAATGAAACATTCAAGTTTGAGATGTAGGACATATAGAAGAAATATTAACTAGTAGCTAAACTCACAAAATTTGAAAATATGGCTAATATTAGGCTGCTGGAATATCCAGTTTCAAGTCTGGATTTAAAATGTTTAAATTTCAGATTTAGTACAGCTAAGCATTTAGGGTTTGATTGCTGGAAATTTAGGCTATGATTTTTGTTTAGGGTTTTGGTTGATGGAACTTTAGGTTAGAATTACTGGAATTTAGTAAAGAACACAAACAATGAAGGGTACGAAACTAGGAATCACTACTAGGGTCTAAGAATCACTATTAGAAGAAAGTATCACACCTTCTAATTGAAAGCTCAAGTTTGCAGAAAAAATTCAGGATATGTGGTTATTGAAGGATTGAGTACACAAATTTATAGTTCTTAGAATCCTTATGTGAATCAGAGCTTATTTGCTCTATATTTCTTTTATTAGAGACTGCAGTATATATATACAAGAATAGGTTTACAGAATAGGATCGAAAAATCTTTACAGATATGGAAATATAATCCTAGGATACTATATATCTACAAGATATTGCTATCTAATCTAAAATATCTGATTATGATCAAATCATAATATTATGAGATATACATATCTTTGACCACACTCCTCCTCAAGTTGGATCATAGATATCTATCATGTCCAACTTGCTAATGCACTCTTCAAATGCTTGTCGTTGGAGTCCTTTGGTAAACACATCAGCTGCCTGCTTCTTTGTTGGAACATATGTTAGGCATATTGTGCCATCTTCTATCTTCTCTTTGATGAAATGTCGGTCAACCTCAACATGTTTTGTTCTTTCATGATAGACTGGATTGTATGCCAAGCTTAGGGCTACCTTGTTATCACAATAGTGTTTTATAGGTATCTTAAGCCCGATTCCTAATTCTATCAACATTCTCTTTAACCAAAGACTTTCACACATTCCTTTTGCAACAGCTCTTAGTTCAGCTTCAACACTGCTCTTGGCTACCACCTTTTGCTTCTTACTTTGCCAAGTAACCAAATTTCCCCACACAAAATACAATATCCAGTGGTTGATCGTCTATCCTCTTCTGAACTTGCCCAATCTGAATCAGTATATATTTCAATTGTTCTTTGATCTTCTTTCTTGAATAGCAGCCCTTTTCCTGGGGTACCTTTTAGATACCGTAGGATCTTGTAGACTGCCTCTAAATGTTGTCTCCTTGGTGCATGCATATAGCAACTAACAACACTCATAGCAAAAGCAATATCTGGTCTAGTATGAGACAAATAGATTAGTCTTCCCACTAGTATTTGATACTCTTCACAATTGACAAGTGTATCATCTTTATCCCCAAATTTTGTACTGTCAATAGGAGTAGTGCTTGGTTTGCATCCTAACATCCCAGTTTCTCTTAAGAGATCAAGAATGTATTTTCTTTGTGAGATGTAAACTCCCTTCTTTGATCTTTGCTACTTCTATGCCCAGAAAATACTTCATTTCTCCTAAGTCTTTTACTTCAAATTCTTTCTTCAAAGCTGTCTTAAGTCTTGTGATTTCCACTGCATCATCACCAATTAAGATAATATCATCAACATACAAAATCAAAATTGCCTACTTACCTTCTCTAATTCTGAAAAACATTGTGTGATCGGACTGTGCTTGTGTGTACCCTTCAACTTTAAGGACTTTGGCAAATCTCTCGAACCAAGCTCGTGGTGATTGCTTCAGTCCATATAGAGACTTTCTCAGCTTACATACTTTGTTTCCTCCTACCTCATCAAAGCCTGGAGGAAGTTTCATATCCACCTCTTCCTTTAATTGTCCATTCAAGAAAGCATTCTTGATGTCAAGTTGCTGAAGTGGCCAGTCAAGGTTAACAG
>JAOSBP010000008.1:26200163-26216084 GCA_027563825.1 Erythroxylum mucronatum
GAAATCTCCAAGATTCCGCATTACCGATGAATTCCAAGTTCATGTAAGGGCATATAACATTATAAATCATTAACATAGACACCCAAATGACTTAAATACATCTTTGAACTCATATACATCCATATGTATATATCAATATATAGTATTATCTCCAAATACAGTACAACACAAAAGAGCTCCGAAAGTTCAGCGTTACAGCAGATATATATATTCCAAATGAATTGTTCCTCTCCATTAACATAATTATTTCACCAAACTAAGCTTTATTTTAAACAACCAATAACACAAAATGTTCATAATACGAAGCATAATATCCCGTTCAAATATTTTATAAATAAGAGAATTATGACCTAATATAAATTTGGAGAGAACTTTCTTTATTCATTATATGTGCGTGAAAGACTTCATGTTTGTTAATTGTCCATACATATACTTTGTCTAATATAATTTTATTTTCTCATTAATTGCATCTTTAATTTTAAATTAAAATTTACTAAAAAGGGTTTATGTGAGGACAAATTAAAGATAGTTAATATTATTGACTAATTTAGGAAGACCTAATTTAGGTGGTTCGTAGTTAACATTTTATTAATTATTGCACATAATTAATTTTATTTTATGCTAATGTCTCTTTCAAGAGTATTCACAATTAATTTATGAATTAATTAACATAATTTATTCTCGTCAAACACATCACAAACATGTACTGCAATTATTAAAAATAATTGAAATTCAGACAAAAACTTTCAACAATTTACCATTAGTAAATCAGTCATACATCTACTGCAATTATTCAAAATAATTGAAATTCAGACAAAAACTTTCTACAATTTACCATTACTAAATCAGTCATGCGTATTGAAAACGGGATAACAACACCAATATTCTATTGACTTGTTCCAACATCATTGATCTAACATGATAAAGATTCAAATATTAATAACACATCACAAACATAAAATATTACAAACAATAGAAACATATAGTTTAACAAAAAATACTAGAGGACTTGTTGTATAATGATGATGACTTTATAGCATTGTTGACTTATCCATTTGAACACCTATTGGTTGCATTTCGTAATTATCATAACCAATTGGTTGATAAATAAAAATTAAATTGATTTAAATTATTATACCCATAAAACACGTCACAATCGCAAGCCTAGTCAATTATCGGCAGTCTCACAATCACCAAACCTCATGATCGTGAGATTGCCTTTCCTTATAATTTATTATTTTATAAATTATTTTAAGAATTATTATTATTATTTTTAATTATATAATCTCTATTATTATTATAAATTATATTATAATAATAAGGAATTTAATAATGTTATGAATAAATATAAACATTTTTAATAATAATATTTAACAGTCTTTATAATAATGGAAATAAAATTAATTATTATATAATCATAATATAATCATAAAAATAGTAATAATAATTATAATGATTTTTAATATTAATAAGGAATTTAATAATACTAATAATAATAATAAATTTTATAAATACTCTACAATAAATTTAATAATAATCACAAGAAATTTAATAATAAAATTTAACTGTAATTATAATGATGGAAATAAAATTAATAAATATATTTACCACCACCACCACCACCAACAACAACAACAATAATAATAATAATATTGCCAAAGAGATATTGGAGACAGAAGCAGACATGTAGAGAATTAGAGAAGAAGAGGAGCAGAAGAGAGATTGACTTATTTATTAATTGGTGATAGGTTTCTCGAGACCACCAAAATATTTTACGTGTCAGATTATACTTAATGAACTCAACCAATGGTATCTATTTTTTTACTTCGAAGGAAGGACACGGTAACTCGAACGTCGAAGTTACTCTCTCCTTTTTTTAAAGAAAACATTAACTATAGGAAATATATATATATACAATTTATTTAGTTGCATTTATAAAATGTATGAACCAGAGATCGGTTAAAAATTATTATAATATAAAAAAATATGTTATAAGATTCGGTACCTTTTTACTGCTTAAATTAACTTCTATAACTTAACACTCGCACCATATAAAACCTAAAAAGTTAAACAACTTCTTCATTGGAGTTTAACTTCTCTCATCTACTGACTCCTTTTACTTTTCTTCTTCTTGAACATAAATAGATCGGATTTCCAGTTCTGCTATAAAATTTCCCATGCACCATTTCCTATTTTTAGACACTCAAGAATAGATCCTTAATATTAGTAAGTTATTCTTTCATTCGCTATTTTTATTTTGTTTAAATATCTATCATTTTTATATCGTCATATTTTATCTACTGTTTATTCCATTTTTTCTTTGTTGTTTACACCATTTTACCTCTTATAACTTAGATAAATTACATTTAAATTTCTTATTCATGAAGCATTAAAAGTATTATTTCATTAGTTTAATAAGTTCTTCATAAATTCAATCATTCCCGCATACGCCCGTAAGTTCGCTATGTGTTTCACAAAAAGACTTGATTACTCTGTATACTCTTTTCATTCTTGAAAATTGTTTTGCAGCAAGATGCCTATTATTAAGCGAACGCCCAAGCTTATATGATATGAAGCACAGAAAAACCACATCTGTAACATGCAGATAAGCTTGGCTAACATGCGTTTAATGGCCGGGGATGATCTAACAGAGCATGTTATTTCAGTTAATAACATCATGCAGAAGTTATATTTTGAAGGTTGCCTAGCTTACGCAAATGTTGAAGTAAAGTTTATGAGTTTACTTGCAACATTACCTGAACCTCAAGGTGAATTTTTACAAATGCTCTGGAATACCTAACAACAAGACTTATACCTTATTAGTCGTGACATTTATTCAAGAAATATGTAAAAGCAAGTTGAATAGAACTTTGCACCCTTTGCGTCTTCCAACAGAAATAGTCAACTCTATTGTACATCGAGCTTCACAAACTGTCTCACGCAAACTAGTTGACTCATTTCCATGTAAAGTTCGTTATTTATAGATTGTTCATTGCTTATTGTTTAACTAATACAATGACTTGTTTTATAACATCGCCTTATGTGTTGACTATTTAGATATCCAGTAAATTGACTATTCAGCATCAATTTTCAAAATCCAGGTGTGTAGATGCTTCATAGTTCATATTGTAAAGCTAATTCAAAAAAGTGATTTTACTTACCGATGAAATTTGATCTCGTTTATATTTTCTTATTGTTTTCGGTACATATTAATGAAGATTATTAAATTTGTTTATTTTAAATTATTAATCGTATATTATAACTATGTTTAATTATATTACCATATTATGTCGTACTTGTTCATCGCATATTCGTTTTTATTGATATGATAATTAGCTTAATATAAGAAACGCTTTTCTGAATTCAAGCTCCCATAAGGCCTGCAATTGCAGACTAACAATAACTGCTCTATTTAAAATGCCCGAACTAGAACTAGAATTAGAATCAGAACTAGAACTGCAACTTTTGTGGCCTGAACTAGAACAAAAACTAGAGCTAAAACTGCGACTTTAAAAATGACAAAAATACATGGGCTAATTAGTCAATAAAACTATATATTAATTAATTTATTTATTATATTAATTTTTAAGTAAATTATAATTTATTATGTTATAATTATCAACAGTTAAATCAAAATTAACTAATTTGTCTTGCTTATTATTAAGCGAACGCCCAAGCTTATACAATGTGAAGCGCGGAAAAAACACATTTTCCAAGGGTTAAATTAATATAAGATAATCAAAAAATATTTAAATATAAAATATATATACATATATAACATTTAGCAGTCATCATTTAATACAATGCAGTTTATTCTTGAAAGCCCAATATTCAGGAGTCTTCCTCTTCTCTACACATGTAAGCTATTTTTAACGTATCTCTAGGAAAAGTACTTTTGTTTGACTTTATCATCTTCGAGTACTGCCCCTCATTTAATGTATCACAACTTTTCAAGTAATTGTTTTATTAGACAACTATTGTATTTTTCAAATAATCCATTTTAGCGTCAATTATTCAAAAATTGTTATCTTTGCTTGGATTTTTTTTCCGCCGATTTATCAATCAATCATCCTATACCCATTTCTTTCTGATTGAAATAAGTCACATTGAAATTTTTGCCCTGGCAGACGATCCGCTAACACCTTTATGTTTTAACTTTAAAATTTTTCTCCTCTGACTTAACCCTCAAATCATATCCAGCTTAACCAATCAAACAATTTCTTCCTCCAAACTTTACTCCTCTCAACTACCATCTTCTTTTACCTTCTTCTTGTTTAGCCTAAATACATCAAATCATGCATTCTAGAAAGAAAAAAAAAACACTAAAAGTTGCGTCTTCTATTTCAACAAACAAAGAACAACCGTTCATATTAGTAAGCCATTCTTTTGTCCATTACTTTTTTTCAAATTTTTTATATTTATAATTTCAGTAAAATTATTTCTTTATCTTCTACTTATTACATTTTTGCCAATTTTATTTACTATCACCTTATTTCCTTTCTCCACCATTTCACCTGAACTACAAAAGCAATAAATACAAGTAATAAATATAGTTGTAAAAACCCTAATAAAAAACTATCGAATTTAAACATTATTCAATTATTACTTTTTTATTAATAGAATAATCCGCTTTGTTTTTATTTTTGTAAATATCATTTCCTTTTTCCAATTATAATTTTTTCCTGATCTTATTATTCTGACTACATTTACACTTCATTTTTTATGGTTCCCTGCTTATTCTCTAGTGCATTCTTCCACTACTAAGGTATGATCATAATTAATTTTGAACAAATTTTAATTTTAATTGTTCAGTTTGAATTGTTCTTGGGTCACATAACTTATTTCGGTGTATTTTAAACCAAATTAAACAATATAGAAGTGAATATAAGTACTCAAATAGATGATGAATGGGTTCTAGTTCGACTTCTAAATTTGATTTTGCATTCTTCAATTTAAAATGTTTTAAGCTTACATGACCTCCATGCGTCTAAACAAGTTTCGCTGTTACTATAACACTATATCAAGACCACCATTTCTACAAAAATTGCTTACTATTATCATCTTCATATTAATTGTTATTACCTTATATTCTTTTAGCCCTTAATTAATAACAAACTTAATCAATAACAAAACATTTTCCATTTTCCATTTACTGTTCACAATTATAATATAATTAGCTGATTAGTTTATTAGTCTACAATTTATTTAAAAAATATAATAACTATTATTCACTAATAACCTCATATATTTTCTACCTTTTTCAATTAATTTAAACTTATGTCTAATTAATTTCCTGATTACATTATTATTAATATTGACATTAATGATATATATGATGATGATGATGATGATGATGATAAGAAATCATTGTACATTGAGGTGTAGCGAAAGAACTATTTCTTTGAGTTATATGGATTGCCCGACGGTGACATTGGACTTTTGATTTTAGTGATTCTTATCTCGATTGCTAACTTTTAGTTCTAAACAAATGATTGCATCCTTTGACCTAACAACTTGTTTTTACTATACAAAGTTGACCTGTATATGTATTAGAAGAAAAAAATCTGAAATGGTAAATGAAGTTATGAAATGATATTGACATTGGTTTATTATGGTCCAAATTATAAGTACACATGGTATTAACGAGGAATATCGTCGACAAATTAATCAATTTATAGACTAATTTGTTTATTTTAATGGCAGATATGGATTCCAGCTATTTTGAGCGTAAAAGATATTTGAAAAATGCCATAAAAGAGACATATGATCATGAAAATCAACTAGATGAAATGCTTATTAGATATCATGCACGGAATAAAAAAGCACATAATAGTTCACATGCTCTTCATTATATCCAGATGTATGAAACTAATCGAATGATAAAGATGGCTAACGATCTCAAAGAACTAGTCTTCGAGACTAGAAAATTTTATGAAAGACAAATTAAGAAGCTTATAGATTAAGCTATCTTTGCACTACACATATAAGCTATTTTTAACGTATCTCTAAGAAAAGCACTTCTGTTTAACTTTATCATCTTCGAGTACTGCCCCTTATTTAATGCAGCACAACTCTTCAAGTAATTGTTTTATTAGACAACTATTATATTTTTCAAATAATCCTTTTTTTCGCCACTGGTATAACAGGATATACCTGACCCTGAGATAATAGTGGCCTTTTTTATATTTATAGTTTCAATAAAATCGTATCTTTATCTTCTGCTTATTACATTTTTGCCAATTTTATTTACTATCATCTTATTTTCTTTCTCCAACATTTTGCCTGAACTACAGAAGCAATAAATACAGGCAATGTAAATTTCATTACACATTTATATTATTTATAATAATAATAATAATAGAAATTAAGACATATACATTTAATCATAATAAGGGATTTTATAATTATAATAATACTAATATTAATGATAAATATAATAAAATAATATATTAAAATAATAACAATAAGTGTATAAACTAAAGTCTAAAAATAATAATAATTAGAAATTAATTGAATAATTTTTAGATCGCCTATCCTCCTCCTTTTATTCTAATAATAATAATCATAATCATAATAATCATAATCATAATCATCATCATCATCATCATCATCATCATCATCATCATCATCATCATCATCATCATCATCATCCATACATACATAAAATAAAAATTATAAAACATTAGAATAATTTTATATTAGAATAATAAGTACATACATAAAATAAAAATTATAAAACATTAGAATAATTTTATATTAGAATAATAAGTACATATACTGATGTACAAAATTAATAATACTAAAAATAAATCATAATAACAATAATTAAATTAATAAGAATAGTAAATTTAATAAAAAATTTCAGTATATTAATAATAAGTAATATATAGTGAAGTACAAAACTAATCATAATAATCACATTAATAAAATAATTAAGTTTTTTAAAATTTATGATTTATCAATAAGTACATATACTCAAGTTATTTAATTAAAAAATCACTATATTAATAATAAGTAATATACTGAAGTATAAAACTAATCATAATAATCACATTAAAAATTTTAAAACATCATAATAATTTTATTTACCAAGAACATATCTTTATCTTCCACTTATTACATTTTTGCCAGTTTTATTTATTATCACCTTATTTTCTTTCTCCAACATTCCACCTGAATTACAGAACCAATAAATACAGCCAATATAAATTTTATTACATATTTATATTATTTATAATTTAATTACTAATTTCAAATTTCTCATTTTTATTATACATTAAAATTATATAATAATATAACCAAATACATATTTTTTTATATTTATAATTTATTTACAAAATTAAAAAAATTTTCATATCGATTTTAATTAAATTCACATGACATTTTTACTGCGTATTTGAGCATAGTAATACTCTGCTAGTCCTTGGTAAAGAGGCAGTAAGTTCTTAGCCACGCGCTGGGTCTAGTCTATTACTATTAGTCTAGTGCTAGCAAAACTATGAGCAAAGTTACTGTCGTTATTGGCTGAAAATGGCCTTCGCTTCTTTCTTCAGGAATCTGTCTAGAGCCACTCCAATTGCTTTTGGAGGCCTACCAAGTTCCGGTTCGGCTGGCTTTGGCCTTCACTTTGGAGCGATTGCTGCGGCTTCTGGTGGAATCGCCTATTTGTACTACTTGTCTTCACCCAATTTCGTAATACTCATGATTTTGATCTGTGTTTCCTTTCAAATCTATTGTTTATCTAGTCAGCCTTTTATATTAGTTATTCCCATTTCGGTTGTTGAGATGATTCTTGTGTGTTTGGAATTTTAGTAATTTGCTCTTGGTGATGAGACCTGTTACTTTTGCATTCCGGGCTTGTTCATGGCTAAGAGGAGTCTAAATAAACAAATAGCTATCTGGGTTTCGATATGGTCATAGAAAGTTTGATTATTGACTAGCACTTCTGAAGCGTATCTTTCTCCTAAGAAATATTCGGAAATTGTTGTTGACAATGTTTTCTTTGAGAGAAGGTTTTATAAAGTTACTGGACAATCGTACAATGAACTGAAAGGGCCACATTTTTAGATGATGAAGGAAATTTCCTATAACCAGTAGTCTGCCTTGATTCTGATTTAAGAACAAGTGTACTTGCAGATAAACTTACAGTTTTCAGTTCGGTTAGCTTTGGCATTTTAGTACGTTTTAGCTAATGTTTCCTTCAAACTAAATAACAGGTTCATTTAGATGAGTTCAAGGAAGAGGCTGGCCCAAAAATTGGTGAGTCTTCCCACAACCTCCTCGTCCTTCTCCTTTAAACTATTTTGAGATTCTTTAGAAAATCAATTTAGGAGACTGAAGGGATTTCATAAGTTCTAACTGATTAAACATGAACTGCATTATCCTGGAAGCCAATCAAGTTAAAAGCATTCAGTTTTCACTTGTTTTCCTTTTCGAATTTAGAAGTCATTGACAACCTATTATCATTTCAGCTCTTAATCCAAACAAATGGATTGATTTTAAATTGCAAGACACTGCAAGGGTTAGCCATAATACTCATTTATTCAGGTATTCATCTGGCTGTAATCGATTTATTGGTTTTTATTAGTTAAATAAAATTTACGTATTCATTGTATGTGGAAGGAGATGATACCAAAACATTAATATGAAAGAAATTAATCACCATTTATATCTCTGATGTTAACTTGTTTAGTAGTGATTTCTTAACTATTAGTTAACATGTCTATTGGGACGTAAATACATGAGTTGATACCATCTTGTTAGATTACACAAATGTTGCACTAAAATTGATTTGTGGAGCAAGTGGATTCTATTGTCTTTATATCCTTATGCAATATGCAGCTTTCTTACTTTAAATGGACAGCTTTACTTCCTATCTCAGATGCTAAGAATTCACAGAGGTGTAATATATATACATATATCTTTCCCGCTGAATGTTTTGTAAATGACGTATTCGTACACATTTTGTTTGCCTTTTCCCTTTCCATGATGTTAAATGCTTGTTAGCAATTAAGTGCGTATCATGAAGGTGTATACCATGCACATCATCTTTTTTTTTTCTCCTGGCATGATCAGCCATTGGTTATAAATGCACTGTTAGCTCGTACTTATTTCCTTGTTTTAGATGTTGGGTGGTGCTTTGGAAATTGTGCTGCTGTACTACGTAATTTGAACTGCATTTACTTTGAGTGTACATTTTTGTGCATAATTCTTTTATTTTCCTAAATTTGTCTTGATGCTTGTGTTTAATAGTTTTATCTTTCAATAAGCTCAATGTTCATAAATGTTTATAAAAGTCATTTAACTTATATTAATTTTTTTTTTGTAAAAGTGCTAGAAGTTCATAATTTATCTTGTTCTTTTAGATTGTGAGGTCGGGGCATTAAAAATTAAGGTTAATTGCTTAAAAAGTACATTTCAATAGTAGATGGATCAGAGTGACTGGTAATTTGAGTTTGATTTTGCGTTTAAATGGCAGGTTTTCATTTGATCCAAGTGCCAAGTTGGGTTTAGATGTTGCTTCCTGCATTATAACAAGGTATACTTGGTTTCTTCGTCACCAAATGAACTTCTCTATCCATGCAAAATCTTTAGCGAAAAGTAATTCTATCAAATTTGAATTGGATTGTAGTTTATTTGTAATTTGGTTGTTTTGCACATTGTGACTGCAGGGCTCCATTAGGGCAGGATGCTGAAGGAAAAACAAAATATGTTATACGCCCGTAAGCATTCTGTGATGATGTTTCTATTTTTAATCTGTTTGATCGTCTTTCTGATATATCATTCTTCTGAAGTTGACTATTGACAAGCATAGAAGGATTAAAATCTGTAAAATTGTCATATAACATTTGTGAGATCATTGATAACATGTTCTCATGGTCTAAATTTCTTATTTATTTTTTCTATGCCTCCCTTTTGTTCTTTGTTGTTTAGGGCCCTTTTGTGAGAAATGTTACGAAAACAATGCAAAGGTTATTATTATGTTCCTACTGCCACAATTGGTTATAGATAAATGCTTGGAATTAATCTTGAGCTGTATTCCCAGGTATACTCCAATATCAGACCCAGATGCTAAGGGATATTTTGATTTATTAATTAAGGTATGCTCTTTTGGGATCTGATGACATTTTCCATGTTTCATTTGTGGGTCAAAGATGCTGCAACACGAGCTGGAAGAACAGTTTCTACTGCAAAAGAATAGATCAAAAAATTTGTCCACGTGTCTAATAAGAATAGGAAACTAAATTTTGGCTCCTTAACCAGAGGATTGGAAATAAAGAGAAGATGAGATGCAACAGAGGAATAGGAGACTAATAAGTGATATTGGTCAATCATCTGAATTTGCTTTCACCATTCCTCAAAATTTTTGCAGGTTTATCCTGATGGAAATATGAGTCAGCATTTTGCGAGCTTAAAACCTGGTGACTCTGTTGAAGTGAAAGGGTAATTGTGCACAGCATGAGTTGGTGTAGGTTTTGCTGAGTTGATGTCCTTTTCACAGAATCCTTTGTCTGTTGCAGGCCCATCGAGAAGCTCAAATACTCTCCCAATATGAAAAAGCATATTGGAATGGTAAGACTGGTTATTTAACAATATAATGGTTTTAATCATGCAAGCAGAATGGTCAGAAAAGATGTCCACCTTTTTTTTACTAGCATCTTTCTTCTTTCAAGCAGCGTGTTATGACAATACAGCCCCCTGCTTAATTTCTGCACAGCATGTGTTCTGATATTTATCTGTTGTTTTTTGCATAGTTGCTTTTCTATTTTTATTGGAACTGCCAGTATATATTTGTTAATTAATCTGTCTGATGCAATGTTATTAGTGGTGTTGCTCTAGTTGATTAATATCTATCTACATCTTTATGTTGCTGAATTCTTTTTATTCAGATTGCAGGTGGTACAGGCATTACTCCAATGCTTCAAGTTATTGAAGCTATTCTTAAAAATCCCCATGACAATACTCAGGTAACTTTTATATTAATGATAATAGATGTTGGCACTGATCCCACTGTGGTAGGAGTTTTTCTTCAAATTGTGACTTATTTTCCTAACACTTGGATTAATATCTAATGAACATTTCCAATTTCACAGATTTATTTTGTATCATATGCCAAACTGTTGTTAAATTTACTTGTTTAGGCCCAATAATATTTTTAACAAATTTACTGATGATGGCCTGTTGACTGAACAGGTATCGTTGATTTATGCAAATATCTCCCCTGATGATATACTTCTTAAACAAAAGCTTGACTTTCTTGCTGCTTGCCACCCAAATTTTAAGGTCTTAGTTCATTTATTCAAGAAAACTGTGTATAAAAAAAATTGCAAATGGAAACTGATCAATTCTTTAACATGTAAAATATGCAGATATTCTACACTGTAGACAATCCATCAAAGAACTGGAAAGGAGGTATAGGTTATGTGTCCAAGGATATGGCCATGAAAGGCTTACCTGGTCCTAGTGATGATGCACTCATCCTTGTAAGTATCTTCTAGTAGCTCGTGCATACTTATCCTCCCTCCGTTTTTGATAAATCAATATAGTCTACTAAATTTATTATTGCATTGGAGGACCATTACAACAGTTACATAATGCCAGAACTTTAGAATTGAACAATCTGACATGTTTTCCCTTGGTTGTAAGATGAAAAATATAGAGCTTCCGTTTTTATAATTGATTTTGCATATATGTATTTCTCTTGCTAATCTCTCTTTGATGAAGTGTTTCTATTAGTTTCAGTTTTGCTCAACATTCACCGGACTGTAATCTTCTAGATCATTTTACTATGAAGCACTAATAGATAAATCGATTTCTTCTTCTAAATCTGAGCATGCCAATTTAGATCAAGTGTATTGTTTTGTCTGAATGATCTTCTGGGTCTTCATAATCTATGTCAGATAGGACTTTCTGATGTCTGCACTCTATCACAGTTCACCTTTTTACCTGTATGCAATTTTACTAGCTAAATTATACGCTTTTAAGCAGCTTATTCCAACCCATAATCAACCTAGAACTAGGATTAGTAAAACTAATAGATAATCGTTATTCTTACATGTGGTCAATTTTGTTCTTGCACTGTCGCAGAATGATTTAGATTATTGAAGTTGCTTATTCTATTTTGTATAGTTGGTGCTTGATTTTAAAATTAATAATCGGAAATGGCTCAAATGGCTGACATAAAATCTGACAATGAAGTAATGTAATGGCTCCAGATACCAAGTCTTATTGTCCTGGAGGCATACTGGTGCAGTCAATTTCATTGTTATTTATTTTCTATTTCTTGTGATGTAGGTGTGTGGCCCTCCAGGGATGATGAAACACATTTCTGGTGAGAAGGCTAAGGATTACTCGCAGGGAGAGGTACTAGTATTAACGTGCCAATTTTGTTGTGGAAAGCCAAAACTCTCTGTTCTCGGATTTACTGGTTCTTCACTTCATTGCAGCTTACTGGCGTGCTCAAGGAACTTGGATATACGGAGCAAATGGTTTACAAATTTTAAAGAGACACTGAAGCTTCTGAAAGCAGCGTTTTCTGGTTGTCAGTGTAATAAACGTTTGCTGTGAACAGGGGACAGAAACACACATTCCTTTAGTATCAAATAATTTGGAAATGGGCAGATTTTAAAGGATTTCGTTACAGATTCCTTAAAGAATCATTGTAGTCGTGGAAAGGTTGTGATACGTGTGAGTTTGGTTCTGATGACTCAACGAGATTGTCTAAGAATTTATGGGATTTTTCACGAGGCCGCCAAATTCACATGTCAACACGAATAGAAGAATGGAGTTCTATCAGACATTTGCTAAAACCCTTTTATTCGTTTCGATGCCTGCTTAATAGATTTTGAATTTTGAAGAAGGGTTTCTGCTGCTGATTATGTTTATACACTATGAATTTAATTATATGGCTTTATAGTAAAACTAATTCTTAAAATATTTTCCTGAAATTTTGTAACAGCTAACATTATTTCAAACTCTTTTGAATACATTGCTAGATAGATGAGATATTCAAATATCTGTTCCATGCCCCTTCTTAAGATGAAACTCGGTTAGAGAGTTTTAGAGCTTTACGAAATTGCATTGTGGCCAAGGCAGATGATATATGCACCGGTAGATGTGAAAGTATCTTTGTCTCCTCCCAGTTTACATATGAAAAAACATGCTAGAAAATTGGAGATTGACGATGAGGTTGAAGACATTAAGTTATTGTAAGTTGCTTTACAAGAGACTAGCGTTCAGTAGATGGCTTGTACGTATGGTGAGAGAGCTTGTTGACAGCAGCATTGATGTCTAGGGGTGTGAGTAATAAGTATTGTATACTTCTTGAAACTGCTCCATATTCATGTATATCAGGTCAAGCATATCCAAAATTGAGAGATTGATTGGCTGTTGGACACTGATGTTTGGACAGACTTAGCTTTAACCATTTTGGTTCTATATTTTCATTGAGACAAGAGGATTCCTTTTTTATTAGGAATAACTGCTACTCTTAGAAAATATGGTAGTGGCACTAATAAGTACAGTTGTTGACCATGGTAAATCCTGATAAAAAGTGAGTATGGTGCTAAGTACAGGGAGCTTGTTTCAATTCGTACATGACTTTTTGTAGTTTTGCAAACATGATGTGGGTGATCTTAATCATTGAAACATAGAGGTTGACTCATGTAAATGGTGTCATAAAGATGATCTTGCAAGAATGCATTATTTATATCCAATTTTTGTAGTTCCGTCCATGGCTGACTGCAATACTAACCACAAGATGCACTATTGTGGGTTTAACAAGAAGACTGAATATATTATGAGAATCAACTCTAGGCTTTGATGGAATCTTTTTGCAGCTATAAGCATGCTTTGAACCTGCCAGTTGAGCTATCAGAATCATGTTTAGTATGGAAAATCTATATGCAACCAACTATATTTTGACTAGGATTATGTGGAACTAACTCTCATGTCCTATTTCTTAACAAAGCATCATATTTTTCTGACATTGCCTGGCGCCATTTTGGATCTTTTTATCATTTGAGTGGCGGTTGTTGGTTCAAGGTCCTCATAGTTAGCAAGCAGGTGATAAGGTTTGAACATTGGACAAGTTTATGGATGTTATTTATGGCTCGTGTTTGCATAGGATGGTATGGCTAAGTGGAAGTTATTTGTAGGTTAATAGCTTCAAGTGAGGTTAAGAGCTAGTTTGCTTGAGTTGAAGCTTCACACTAAGGTTGAGGCTAGTTAGAGTTCCAACTTCCAATAGATTGAGAAATGAGTAGCTGCACGACTGGATGATTATTTTTACATGTAAAGGTGGGGAGATCCAAGTTCACAGTTAATGGAATCATGTGCTAGTGAATGTGAACCTAAGGTTTTGAAAAGAAAGGCAAACTCAACAAATTTGACATTTCTTGATGTGCATATTTTAATAGAAGATGGATCATATCAAAGATGAACCCTTTGTATTAATGAGAATCCAAAAAACACATACGACTTTAATCCTTCTCCAATCTTATGATTGTTACGGGGACGAAGCCAAGGATAACATAAACACCCAAATATTTTGGTTTCAAGTAATATGGCGTTGTGCCAAAAATTTTCTCATACGGTAAAGCAAGATCTAAAGTTGGTTTGGGCATTATATTAATTAAATATAAAGCAGTAGCAAATGCATATGGCCAATGTATAGGAGTAGCTGTTTGAACATATTTGAATAATGTGAAGATGTCTGGTGGGGTTTTAAGATGAGAAATACCATTTATGGCTAAGAAGTGTGAGATTGCAAATAATTAAACCTTCATTGTCAGATTATAAAGTTTGATGACATGAGTGAAGTGCTTTTTGACTATGGACTATGCCTTTAAATCTTATGAATATATCTTTTCCTATTAATTTAGTTTTAAATGATTACTACAAGAAAAATTAATTTCAGCAACTATAAGAAAATGGCTATTAAAAGTTATAGCGACCAAAATCGGGTTGGTCATAGGTGGTCACTATAAGGTTGTTACTAAAAGTACTCAGTAACGAGTTATTACATTGGTCGTTAAAAACACATTATTAACAACCATTTTAAATTGGTCAATAAAAGTAGAATTATTAGCGACCAAATTTATACTTGCTAACGTAAAATTTCATCATCGTTGTAATGTTAGAATGGTTGCTATAATTATGCTTACTGCGACCAAATTATTTTTGTTTCTAAAAAATAATCTTATAGCAACCAAGTCAATGGTTACTATAGCTATTCATACTGCGGCTAAATTATTTTTGTTGGTAAAAATTAATCTTATAGTAACCAAGTCAGTGGTTACTATAGCTATTCATACTGAGACCAAATTATTTTTTTTTGGTAAAAAATAATCTTATAACAACTAAGTCATTAGTTGTAGTTATTTTTATCTGGTTGCAACAAATAGTGTATCAAAGTTCTTTTAGTAACCATGTTGTGACAACATGATGCTGTTGCTAAAAATTTACTTTTAGCAGCCAAGGCATTTGTTGCTATAGTTTTAATATCGTCACAAATTGTATTATATTTTTTATAATTTAGCAACAAAAATTAATTGATGGTCACTAGAGTATATGTGTTAGCCACCAAAACTTGGTCGCAAAAATAATTTGGATGGCTCCTAATGTATACCTGCCAGTAACTAAAATTGATTGCAAAAATAATTCAAATTGGTTGCCAAAATTTATGCAATAGAAACCAAATAAATACGTGGTTTAAGAAAATTACTTCAATTGGTTATTAACAACAAATTTGAAGTAGTTCTTGTTTTAACACTGTAATACCTCTAATTATATATACATGATCATATTCATTAAAACCATAAATCACAAACACACAATCAAAAGGAAATATAAACCAATTTATCTAAATACTCCACGAAAAAATAATTCTATGAACATGACTTAATCCCCTGTGTCAAAATT